>JAAOWG010000066.1:0-51752 GCA_036491945.1 Paranurophorus simplex
TTTGAGTCTAAGTAGAATATTTTCTACTCTAGACACCCTCCCAGAGTAGACCAGATTCTACTCAACTTCTACGGCAAATTTGTCTTTGCCGCAATGAAAAATCTCACTTTTCCCATCCTCTATTAGGATTAACATGGGGCTACATTTCATTTCACCCCCGACAATAGGAGGAGTAGAATCTGATATTTTCTACTCACTTAACAAACGAATTTTTTTCACTAGACTCTACTCAACATTCTACTCAGACCTGAGTCCAGTAAAACGAGAATCAGATTCACTTAATAAACTCCTTATTCATGTCCTATTAGATTCTTTTACTTTGTTTGTCACGTGCTATATTTATCTGACACTTTGTTGGATACCACCCCCTTTCTAACATTGCCACCACCCCCCCCCCTCTTTTCCCTCTATCCAAATATGGATGAATGAAATAATGAATCAAATTAGCCAGCTTCGTTTGGATTATTTTATATAACTTGTACTAATCAACCACCTTCTGAGCGAGTTACAATAACTTGTATATATGTTAATATTTAATACAAGGGAAGAAACATTGTTTGTTTTGCTCAGGTCTTAAACTGGTTGATTGGCTTGTATTTATTTTCTACTCCTTCTCTTACAGTAGTAGGAGATCCTCTAATTATGTTTGCATTATTGAGAAGCAATATTTCAATTTGTATACAACCACTGAGCCAATTAGGGGAATTGCGAATAATTTCCATTATCCCTCTTATTGTTTGATGAAAAATGATACAAGGGGTTGATATTGAATTTGGTTGGATATCATATAGTGCCAAGTATTTGTAGTTGTATGTTATACAATTAGTTGGTTGTAGAGAGAGAGAGAGAAAGAGACGGGTTACTTAAACTTTGTGTGCTGATTGTGTAATGTGTACACATCATGTACTGAGTGAATTGAAGGTAATTCACCACACCATCAAATCCATTTTCCTGCTTGAGTAGTTTGATATTCGAAGCAAGTATTATTAGCAATAATAATTATAGTTAGAAAGTGTATAGGAGCCAATTAATTAGTGAAGTAGGTAAAGCAGGGTGAGTGAGAGTTTGTAGGTGCAAGTAATCTAATGAGAGACGCTTTGTCCTCTTTTGGTCACATCACATCCTATGAAATTGTATTAGCTATTAGAGTGTACACATGTTGAACAAAATTCTAACGACTCAGCAAACAGAGTTGGTGTGTCCCTGCACCATTGGGTGATGTGCTAATTACTTATATACTTTTACCACACACGATCACGCAAAAAACTACCCCGTTTGGGATCCTTATATGAAAAGGATGTATGTATGTGTGTTTGTTTAGTTAAGAGGAAAAGTCATGATCCATGATGTCACAAAGTATAATGGCATAGGGGTGAGAGACGCTGAGACTTTCTCTTGAAAAACAACCGTTGTCTTCATTCATCAGGATTTTTCTTATCTGGTGTCAAGAGAAAAAGAGAAAATGAGAGGACGGGTGAAAGTGCTTTTCTGGCTTTGCCTTTGGCTTGATAATTTGGTCGTTAGGATTTAGAAGGGCGTTGTTGTGTAAAAATAAATGCGTCTTGTAGCCGGTACACAAAGAAGTGGTGTACCGCCTTTTTCTTGTGTGATATCGCACCCATCGACATTTTCCCTTCTTAAACTAAATCGGGCTCAAGTGGTCCAGTGAGAGAAGGTTGTCCAGATAAGCTTGGTCCGTGTCGAGATTAATGAACAATGTCCACTCTCACTCCATTTCCACTCTTAATCGAAATTAATCAAATCAGAGCCATGCCACCGCCCTCGCTTAATAAAACAAACAATTGTTTACCCCCTCATCACTTTCTTTGCTTGTTTTTGTTCTTGCGTTTTCACGCTTCCTATTTCCACGTTCTCTGTGGTTCTCTCAGCTTTTTAGCCTTTCCTTTATTTTATAAGGGTTGCGTGACTCATGAAAAATTCAACTTTGAACAATGTCCCAATCCAGCCTCTCAAGTAATTTGGGAATGAATGATACATATTATTATAATGAATGCATTTAACCTGTCCCGTGTTTGCACCTTCCCAATGCTTTAAATTGCGTAGAACAAATTAATGGCTATTTCTGTCTTTATCTTAACGGGCGGGTGGTCTGGTGATTCCTTCTTCTTCTGTGGTGGTGCCAGGTACTTTAATTTCCTATGCTATTACCTATTCATTATGACATTTACAGTGCCCCTGCCACCACTCTCTCTCTTTCACTTCCTTACCTCCTATTAGACAATAATAATAAGTGAGAGAGAAGAGGTAGCAGTAGAGTTTTGGTTTTCACTAAGAAACTTAGTTGAAAGTTAGTTAATGTTGAAGAGTTTTTTTTGTAGATAATGACAGACAAGTCGGGGTTGAAGTAGTTTTGATTCTCTTGTGGGAGAATGACACAAGTGGGAAAAGGCTTCTTCTGTACTTTAGATAATTTCAAAAGAATTCAACTTTTCTGACATCCAATAAAATAATTTACTAGCCTCCAACATGGAGGGATATTTAGTCCTCTTTATGATCCGTGACTGACTGGGTAGTGGATGATGGGAGATGAGATTACCGGAATTACTGATTTTGGATTGTTGATGGAACTCACGGCAACTTCTTTATTAACAACCTGGCTATTCCCATCCTTTCTTTCTCATCTCTTTCACTTTCTCTCTTTCCTCTCTTTCACTTTGACTTGAAGCCATTCCAAAGTATCGAACCATTATTGGAGACATTGAAGGTGCAGTTAGTACAACTCGGGTCGTATCTTCTTCTTTTTTTAACAATAGACCAAGGAATCACAAGGATAAATTACCCCAGTATCTGTGACGATTCTGTGACCATTTTCTTTTATTTTGCTCACGATATATGAAACTTTGAAATAGATAGGAACTAAAAAGTGGACAGTACCCTCAAGACATTTAATATGAAGGCGGGTGAGTTTTTGGGATGCTGAGTCTGCATTGTGAGAGCCAAATGGTCTAACATCTAATGTTCTTTACATATAAGCAAACTGTCCCCCTTTGCCAAGAGGATTGTTTTCAACACACAGTCTTATGGAACACATTAAAAACTTCTGTCCACCAATACTATAAAGCTCTTCTTCAAAAAATATACATTCCCTTTTGGTTTGACATCTGTCGCATTGTCGTATATATATGGAGACCAATTTTTTACTGGATGACCAAGACAGCCGGTGTCAAAATTGTTCCCATTTTCCATCCTCATGCTGATGATTTACTTTTTTTTCAACAAAGTGCCATGCTAATTCTTTTATCGGGATCCCAGTTTTTATTTGCTTGACCATTTGCACCTCACTGGTTCCCTATCTTGAAGGAAAATATTATTACCCTCTGCCGTCTTGAGGCTCATAAGTCACATCCCCACACATACACACACACACACAAACAATCCAATTTCAAATTCAACCAAGTGTCCGTCCAGGGGTGTGTGTGTCTGTTTGGTCTTGGCGTAAGAGAATTAGGATATAAATTGACATCTGCTCTTAAGGGACATTGATCAAGAGTTTGGTTGGGTTGGTGGGTGGGTGTGAAGAGGTAAATTCCAATATCTTTCCACCTAAGACGCTGGATTTTGTTATGTGTAAAAAAGGGGACGGCAGTTAGCCTATCTGCACTGACTCCATAAATCTTCCGTCAATGTCCACAAAGATAGCACCTTGGCCAAATGGGGGACAACACATTTGGATTATGCAAGGAGTGAGAAAGTCCTTTCTTTGTTAATGTTGCGATCTGTCAGCTAACTGGGCATCTGAAAGGGTGTGATTGGAGATTATTACCGTTGGTTGCTGCCCTGTGTTGAAAAATTGAAGATGAATATCTAGGAAATTGCTTTTATTTCAAAACCATCCCCAACCCTTGGTTTAGAGTTTGCCCTCTGCATTGCATTTACTTTCTCTATTTTTCCTGCTCTTTCTCACACATATTTCAATTTAAACAAGTTTTATGAGGTAGCTTTTTCATAAAATCTGGATGGAATGAGGTACTTTATAAATCCTTGACCCTTTGCTCCCGTTTATGATAATGCTAATTTCATATAAAAAGTAGTTGGGTTGGTTTAGCTAAAGAAAGTGAAAGTTTTGGTTGAGTTTTAGTGGTGGTGGTTGTGGAAAGCCTTTGCGATATGTCTAAGCATTCTAATTAGAGTTGGAGGCTTGAGGCTTGAGCAAGAAAAGTGAGAGATGAGGACAATTGATGTGAGAAAGTTGAAGGGGGCGACGGAATTCTAAATATCTAAAACTGACGAGAAAAAGAGGTAGGAAGAGAGCATCACATTTTCATGATTATTGAGTCTTTTTATGCACAAATGAGCTTCATGTAACTTTTATTTGAATTACACTCTAGGGATCGTTTCTCGTTGCTTTTCTTCTCCGCTTATCATACCTACAAAATCTTCTGTAGTGCTCTGGAATTAAGTTGATAAGCACTTTTCTCAATTTGTGATCCACATCTTAATTCCTTTTCTCTTCCTCAGTCTCAAACATATGTCACTTACTTTTTGTTGCAATCAGAAAGAGTTTTGATGCCGTTGGATGCTGTGGATGAATAATCTTGAGAATCAGTTAATATATGTGTATGTATCTATTTTATACTTTTTGGATGATCGAACACGAATCTATTTGAGCCTCTTTTCCCTTCCCTTTTTTTAAAGAGAAAGCGAGAGAGTGAAAAAGAATTTCCTCATAGAGCATTAGTGAAGCAGATCGTGTATTAAAAATTAGTTGAGATTCCATCCAGTGTCTCTCATGTACAAGAGAGTGACAAAGGGGGAATATAATTGTAAAGGAAATAATGTACTAATGTATGTATGTGGAGGTTGAGAATATTTATGCTCTTCGACTTATACTAGGACGTGTCTACAAAAAGAGCACCGTCACCTTATCTTCAGTTCCTAGTGTATCTTTTGCCCCAAGCTGGTAATTATGCACGCGTGGTTGAATCTCTCCAGGCATGGCACTTTATTTTTCACACTTGACTCTTTTCTTCTTCCCTTATTATGGTTAGAGAGAGGGTTTCCGTTCCAGATTTTAGTGATTAGTGGTTCTCGCTTTCTCTCTAAACTTCCAAAGAGGACAACAAGTCTATAGATTGCTTCTTTTAGATTAGCCCTTTGGTCCATTATTTAATGTTTGGAGAGTTTGGCCAATCCAATGAAATCAATAGTTTCCACACGATTACAGAAGATTTACCTTTTGTCAAAATGACTCTATTGTTAAATTTTCATTCAGTAGTCAATGAGAGGTAGTGATTAGATTGAGATGTAGAGAATGATAGCCGGTGTCCAAAATGCGGAAATCGGAATTTCAAGGGGCTTTATCGGAGTTTGAAGTATGATTTGTGAGTGTAAGAAATCCATTAAAGGAAATGTTGTAAAGTGGTGGTGAACTAGGAGAGAAATGAAAAAAAGGACAGAGACAACGATGAATGATATTCCTTGACGAAGTCGTTTGCTTGCTAGTGGCTCTCAATCGTTCTTGTAAAAGAAGCAAAGAAATAAAACGACCAGTCCACCTAGAGTAAGTAAAAAGTTTTTGGAGCAATAGTAAACGACTCGAAATAGCTTAGGCAGTAGTAGCCGGCAGTTGGTTGAGTTATTGCAAGGAATGCTTTTGAAAGGGGCATTTTTATCGGCGAGAAAAATAAAATAAAAAAGAAAGAACAATTGTCTCTTTAAGTTCAATATATACCTAAAAAAAGAAAGTATGGAGAAAGTATCGGCCCATTATGATGCAATGCAATTCTTTATCAAAAACACTTTTAAAATCCCAAAACTATACAATGTCTAAACTCCCTGGCCATGTTCATCACAGAGTTTTACAATCAATGGCTAGAAATCTATCTATTTGTGGAACTACATATGTCCAGTACAGTCGTAGGTGTAGGCGTACATATGTACACAAGGTGGTAACTCAAACATTATGGGATTGAAATTATGACACCTTTTTAGCCCTCTCCTCTGGGGATTTAGAATTAGCAAAAAGAGAAATAAATCTTGTCCTGTTTTTTTTTCTCCCTTTGGATTTGTGATGGGCACTGTAAATTTTAACTTTAGCTATTTGGACAGTGTTGAGACTGTTATAATATATTTTCTATCGAGGGAGTAGAAGAAGTGTGAAGTATAGACGACCGTGAGGGAAACGTGGGGAGTCGTAAATCAGAACCTATGTTATTGCCATTTAGAGAGAAAGATGGATATTCTGACGACGCGGACCAACATTCGCATCCAGTCTCAAATTCAATATCCCATACTAAAAATGGACTTTCATCTGTGAAATTCAACATTAAAGAAAATTGAGTGCAGTACATTACGCGGCTTTCCCTCTGTCAACCAATTTCTTGGAACGTCCACACAAAATAGCACTCACAAAATCTCATAAAACATGTTAAATGTACAAGTGTTTTGAAATTTAACAACTACACTCCATTCCATCTTACTTCAGGTAGGGTATAACTGGCAATAAGGTTATTTTCTGCAATGCCCCCATTTAGTAAACCTTAAAAGAGCAGATTTAGTCCCCCAAGAGACCTTTATTCCTAATGACTAGTATACCCCTAAACAGCTCCCTTGTGGCCCATATCATTCCAAGAAGTCACTTCTCGCTCGCCGAGGGTCAAATAAGACAATTTGGCTAGGGCTATCTTTGGCATGATTTGAATAAATTCATCTCAACCTCAGAGGGATGGATTTGTGTGGACAACAAATAATAAAAGAGTCATATGGGTGTGGATATGTTGACAGGGGGTAGTTGTACATCTTTGTATGGGAGGAATAGTATTATTGTTATTATCATTTTGATCATTATTATATGATGATGGTGTGTATTAGGAAATGTAGGATATATATATGTATACATACATAAATGCACTTGAAGTATTTCTCCTTGTCATAATAATATTAAGAGAAGGCCTCTTATAAAAGGGGGCAGAAAGGGTAGAAAGCTATGAATGATCAATTTGGTTTTTTATAGGGTAATAACTGACATTGTTGTGGTGTGGTGATGAATTTGCGTATGAGGTAGATAGGATTATTTAGTGGGTGCGATGAGGTAGTTTTATTAAGGCACTGAATGCAGGTCGCGTTTTTATAACATTGTGTCTCATAAGGAATGGACTGTCGTGAGCAAATATTTACTTGGTGTGTGCTAGAGATGCTGCAATGAATGATAAGACGTTAAAATGCATTACTATGATGTCACATGAAATAAAAGCCATACACAAGTGGAGCGTTATGTGAAAAATATGGAAATAATATTGCTGCCGGCAAGCAAAACATCGTCCTGCATATGAAATATGTGATAAGGGATCTTCCTGTGAAAGGGATGAAACGAAGAAGCGAGTTTTTAAGTTGCTCCTCGTGTGCCCCTGTGAATATCAATGGCTTAGGTAGTGCACTTTGACAACGTTACCGAATTAACGATGAAAACAAAGCGACCACACTCCCTTTTTATGGCCTCAACTTCACCCCGACCCGATACCCAAAAAACGCAACTTTTACCACTTTCTTCATCCTACATTCTCATCATCATCATCATCATTACCATATCCATCCACCCTTGTTTGCATCCTCATAAGTTTAAATAGCACATCCTTTTGGGGATCATTTCCTGCCCATTTTCTCATAATCTACTTTAATTGTGTCCAACCATTGTTCCCCTCAAATAACTCAATGGACTATGTACAACTCGTTTTCTGCATCACTTCAATTTTTTACGTTTTTTTTATTTTATGGTACACAACCTATCACAGGCAAATCATTCCATTCCACTTTTATTCTTAATCCAATAAACAATTAACTTTTCCAATCCACCAGGAGAATGATCCTCAGAAGAACATTTCCATCAATCAATTACATCCTTTTCACTTTTAGTCCTTCTATCCCCAACACTACAGTATTTTCTCAGCATAATAATAATAATAATAATAATAATAATAAATGTTTTTAATAATTAATGCAGGTTGCATGAATGTGATTTCCTTCTCCCTTCAACAAAGCGATTGTTGTTATTATTGAAACTTGAAAATAGAATGAACAAAGTCAATCATGATGGCTTGGTTGGTTTAATTGGGAATTAAGTATTTATAATGAATCCTTGTCTCGAAACAGCTAAACAGCAGCACCAGCTTTCAATTGCATGTTGTTAGTAGACCTATTACCTTGATTGACTTTTCATTAGAAACAAGCACAGACCCATCACGCAACGCCACTCAAACGGTTGACAGCTTTCCTTGCTAAATATATTCCACTATCGTTCGTTTAAGTAAAATATGCACAAGACAAAACACTCAGCTATTAATTACTCTTTAACTTTTTTTAAAGAACAAATTTCATGTCTGTCGACTGCCCATTCACTAAAGTAACCTGTCCTTTTGCTATTACATACATACAACATCATTACAATTGTTTTCCATCAATCAATTCCACTTAAAAAGTAGACGCTGTTTGTATATGGCAAACCCACCACATTTTGTACAATTACAATGTTCTCTTGTATAAATTGTAGCAATAGGATTGAGAGTCAAGAAACTTTTGTTTACAGATAAGAAACTTTTTGTACTTCTCTCCTTTGTCAACTTTCCCCATGTTTTAGATTACACAAAACGGTTTACTGCGAACGTAGCAGTTTCTTGTATTATGTGCAATTATTCATGAGGGAGGGACGTGTGGGGTGTATGTATACTACAGTAACTTTATACTACAACTTTTCAACAACTTTATATTCATCTATTGTACATTTGTTTCCAGACTCCACCTCTAGTGAAAGCACTTAAAAGGACGCAAAAAGAGTTGCAAAATGCCTCACCATTTGATGTGGCTAAAATGCGAGAAATATGTGCAAAAGAGAATATGATGAATAATAGAAATGGTCAGCATGGTCAAAGTCCATCCCCTCCAAATTTGCCCCCAGGGTCCAATCCGTGCCTACCACTTTCTCATCCTTCAGTCAACTGTCCCAACTCCGGAAATCCGCTTCTTCTTGGACCCAACATTCATCCAATGCAACAGCTAATACAACAACAACTTATCACCCCTTCTCAACTCCAACAAATTATGCAGCAACAGTCTCTCCTTTTCCAACAACAAGTGAGCAACTTTCTCTAGCACTTTCACCCACACAGGCTTTCAACCCTTTATTGTTATTATTTACAGCAACATCACCAGCTTGCTGAAATTAGTCGAAAGCAGTTGGAACAAACCCTACAGAATTTACAGGAACAGTTACAAGTATGGCTTTTAATATTTTCAATATTTCCAATGTGAGGGCTAACATTTTATTGTACATTAGTTGAATTTACTACAACATTCTCATCTTATACAAAATGGTGATAAGAAAAAATCGTCGGGTGCTCTTCAACAGTTAGGAGCTCAACAGCATCAGCTAATGCAACAACTTCAAATTACTCAAAGACAGTATTTGATTCAACAAGGGATTAACATACCATCTATGGTGATGCCTGGTGGTGGGAGTGGAGGTATGTAGATTTTATTAATGACAGATGTCAAAATTAGGCGACCCCACAAACTGCAAAAAGTTCCCCATGGCGTGGTTCAATTAGTTTTTGAAATTAAAAACCATCTTGGTGGCCTCAAAAAGATTGACTTTGGAGGTATGAGGCAGTCAGAAGCAGTCAGAGGTTTCTTCTTTCTTACTTTCTTCCATCAAACTCTAAATCTTAAAAAGGTTGAGTTCAAATTTAAACAGATTTTAAAATGGTTTCAAAATGTTGAGATTGTGCTGTGGGGAAAGCCTCAACTTTCACTCAAAAAAACACTAAGAAACATAATTCATAATTAATAGTTTGACCATTACTCAAGTTGTAGCAAAGCAACAAACATATTATTAATAATAATAATGCTTACTTAATTAGATGAATCTCAAGTTATCGCAAATTTTGCATTATAATTAGTATAATAACATGTATAGGAGGGATGGGTGGTGAAGATCATGGTTGGAAAGAAGGACAAGAGCCCCCACTAAATATAGATCTGCCAAATCAAAATGGTTCCAGTCCAAAGCACATGCCAAACGGTAATTTGTTTGAATTGGAAATATCGCATCGTATAACTCTTTTTTTATGTCTAATGTGTAGGTTTATTCATTGGTAATCCTGGAAAGAGGGAAGGTGTGAATGGAATTTGTGGTGGGGACAGTGACAAAGGAGGGGAGGTACTGGAGAAATCAATTAGTCACCACCAACAGCAACATCCACTATATGGTCATGGGGTTTGTAAGTGGCCTGGATGTGAAACTGTCTGCGATGACTTTCCTGCATTCCTACAGTAATTTATTCTCAATATATAACTTTTAATGTTTTCACTTTTGGTTTCATTATTTTCACTATCTTTTGACTCCTATTCCAATGTTTTTTTAAGTATGGTTGGGTTGGGTTGGGGGGGATAGATATGGATGGAGAATTCATTCTTTCAAACTCTTTTGTGTTTTATGGTTGATTGGAAATGAATGCCACCATCTTTCTAACCTTCTAATGTTAACTTTTAAAACTTTTCTAATTATTTTTCATTCCAATTTAATGGAATTTCCACACGAGGAGTGATAAATATCAGGGATCAAACTGATTGATGAATCCTCATCGGCAAAGCACAATTTATTGCGACTGCTTCACAACTTACTAGCCATTTGGTGGATTCATTTGATTTCCGTTTCATTAAATCAAATTATCAAAAACTAATTTCATTTTTAACTTGCAGACATTTGAATACGGAGCATACGTTGGATGATAGATCAACTGCACAGGCAAGAGTTCAAATGCAAGTCGTCTCACAATTAGACTTACAATTAGCAAAAGAAAGGGATAGGCTGCAAGCAATGATGCAACATTTGCATATGAATAAGCAACAAAATTTAAACAATAATACCCTAATGGGTTCTGGACATTGTCCAGAATCTCCAAAGAATCCTTCTTCCATACCGAGTGAACACGTAAGGATTATTTTTTAAATGTTTTGTTTTGTTACGTTCATTGTGTGCAATTCCTTATACCCTTTTCTTTGTTTGTCTTGGCCCAATAGAATCAAAATTGTCAAGGCATGAATGGAAGGGATTGTGTTCCTCATCCAATCCCTGGTAACGGTGGTCCTTTGGGAAAGTTGTCTCTCAATCCAAACTTACTTATTCCTGGTCTATCACCTACAGGACTTGCAGCGGCGGTTTCAGCTGTCGCAAGTGGTAGGTCGGCAGGAATGTTACAACCTCCCACGCCAAATATGACTGGTCCTATTAGACGTCGTGTTAGTGATAAAGCGTCTCTTCCGCTTTCTGGAGGTAATAGAATACTTGAAAAAAAATATTTCTCCCTTTATTCTTGGACAGAAAGAAATTCTATATGTACATTATATATTTTACTGTTTTCTCTTGTGAGAATTTATATGCTGTATTGTGTATATATTATATTCCTCCTCCCATTTCTATTGCATCATGTTGGGATTTATGGACAAAAATTTTGACATTTTTCTGTTTTAACGCTGCGGATTTTCCACTATTAGGCCTTCCCTATTTGCTGGAGAGAGCAGGACTAGATGTTCAGCAAGGTGAGAGGTTTCTTTACTATTTGAGTACCTTGTAGTTGTGGGTAGGAGAAAGTTGGTACACATTTTATGTGCCATAAATTCCTCCTGTTTCTGTTTCATTCTACAGTAATTAGCTGTAATTAACTAATCGTAAGACAAGAGTTTCTCCAAGTAGTAAAATAAAGGTACAAGATGAAATCAGATTTGTAATTGAGAAGCCGTGAGCACTGTACAGAGAAAGAGAGGGTGGATTGTTCTTTAGAACAATTTGTGGTAAAAGAAGCTTTGGGTAGAGGAAGGGTGGTGTAAGATGAAACCCTGTAGATTGCTTCAACTCCATGAAGGTCATAATTGAGAAAAGGAGAGAAAGAGACATCAGGTAGTGGTGTTTAGGAGAAAACAAAGTCTTGTTCTTCAAAGTCAGCATCTGGACTTGTTACAACTACCACCAACCGCTATCACTTGGTTGTTAATTACATCTGATGTGTGGAAGTCCTCAAAGTTTAATGACTTCATCAAGATGTGAAACTCTAGACTGTCATTAAGGGAAAATGAAAGAAGGAGAAGTTTAAAGAAATTAGAACAAATTATGCAATTCAGGTATTGCCTAAGTAATGAAATTTCCTTCATCAACACTTTCCACTTTTACGAGCATTGTTTCATCCTTTCCTACAAAAGTCAGGAGGGTATTGATGCTCTACAAACCACAACTCAGGCCATTATATCCTCCTTCCTACAAAATGAAGGGTAGTAAATAGTATTACCACTTGTGAGAAGTTGTTTAGCCATAAAATCTCAACATTTTGTCACTGATTTTATGTCTCATCTATATATACAATCAGTTAGTGAAAGTGGGTACTTTGTTAAACATGCCGTGTGTGTAAACGATGATGATGATGTGTTGTTATTGGCTGGAGGAGAGTCAAACAAAGGAAAAATGAGAAAGGGTTGAAAAAGCAGAATAATAATAGATAACTTGTTTCTCCAAAGATTTTGAGGATTTTTTCTTTCGGATAGTAGAAATATTTACAACCCATTTCGTAGTCTGAGAGTGAAATGATCGAGATGTCTAATGTGGAAATCTGCGATCCATGAATGTGAATTCTTTAACGAGCTTTTTTAGGATTCTTAACCATAATGGACTTGTAATGCTGTCATTTACTCCCACAAAATCCAGAAAAATGCTTTGGATTTAAGATAATGGCTCAACCGTGGCGCTTGCAAATAATTTCCTCTGGACGTTTGATGCATAAAAATCTCTTATTATCTACTCAATTTTTCCTCTTCAATTACTTGTTATATTTTCTTTGCTACAAAACACTCAAAAAAAACTTTCTCCCCATCCCTTTAAACCCTCTACTATAGCAACTGACAAAGAATAACACATTTCCATCATTATTCTTCTATCCTCAAAATTTACATGATTATTCCCACTCACTTTTACTATAATGATTATTTCCTCTTATTTGCAGAGATTCAAAGAAATCGTGAATTTTACAAAAATGCTGATGTACGACCCCCATTTACATACGCATCCCTTATCAGACAGGTAAAATAAATGGATGAAGAATCTATTTGTATTGATAGCTGTATACATACTCTATAAAAGCTACAAATTTATTTGTTTATATTCCTCTAATTATTCAGGCAATCATCGAATCTCCCGACAAACAACTCACACTAAATGAGATTTACAATTGGTTTCAAAACACGTTTTGCTACTTTCGTCGAAATGCTGCGACATGGAAGGTAAAACATTGAGTGGTTGGCATTGCAATGATTGAAAAATTGGGGAACAAGAAGGGGGTAGCAAATCTCTGCAGGAATACATGGAACATACATAAAGACTCAAAGAAGAAAATCATCATTTTCTTGCATTTTCATCGTGTTCCCAATTTTCCCAGGTTTTGGAGAAATTAAGCTAAATTTGTAAACAATGGAAGTTGATAGTGGAGGATATAAGTGTTGATAGCTTTGTTTGAATATTGATTGAGGAGGGAATTGCAAGATATTATTTTGTACATTTAAACTATATTAGATCCTCAAGGGTTTGATATGTTAATCAATGAGAATGGGTTCGTCTCAGGTAACTTCTTGTGATTAACTGAGTGATGATGATGCTGAAAAAAGACGGATTGTTTGCTTTAGCTCGACTGCTGCTTAAGATTAAGAAGGGAGAGTCTTAGACAATATTGACATTGTGAATGTGTAAACACCTGACACTGTTTACTCAAAAATGCAACCAATATATATGCAAATGTCGCTGAATAATAGAGAGCCTGAGATCCCAACATGAGGTTTATCCAACTTTTTGTTACATCTGAGTAGAATTGTGGAGCAGAAGTCGTTTTTAATATTTATCGAGATCTCCTTTGTTATTCCTATTTCTCTTTCAATTCTCTCTTTTCCTCCTCCCTCAAATGTTGTGTATAATCCAGATACTTACCAACATTCATTCAGATGAGAGGAGGCTAACTTTCTCGCTTTCAAACATCTTTAAAAACTTCATCTCATTCCTTTCTCAACCAAGGAAGGAGAGAATGTACATGTATGTAGAGGCTCTTTTGTTCCCTGGAGAAAAAGAGAAAGAGGTTGAAAATAGCCATGTAATCATATCCTCTGTTGCATGTCCTACTTTTATTAAATTACCATAGGATGAGATGATAGTATTGAGATACATAGTTGATATATGATTCTAAAAACAATCTATTCCAATTCTCAACATACTTTCATACATATATCCTGTTGATGGGGTTGAATGGGGTTGATAGGTTTTATCGCATGTGCTATTACATTACAAATTAGAAATTAGTTATCAAGCTGTTCACGCCGTAGTGGAATTTAGAAGAGTTTTTATGCAATGCGATTGAATGCTTACAGCTATACAACATTTTGAACCAAAACAATCCTCATGAAATCATGTCAGAGGAAATGTTTTGGAGTTTTTTGGTGGACAAACCAACCCCTTGGTGGTTGCATTTATTTAGTAGTACATATTTTGCATCATGTTTTTTTGAGGTTACAACCACCAACGAAGTATGGAATGAATTGCTCAAAAGGGGTTGTAAACCAAGGGTTGTTTTTTTGCAAAAGGAATCCACTCATTTTGATGAAGCGGCTGTAATTTGTTTATGTTGCATTTTTTGCTTTATATTGAGTGTGTTTTATATATTTTGTATAGAATGCAGTGCGACACAACCTGTCGCTACACAAATGTTTCATGCGAGTGGAGAACGTGAAAGGTGCAGTATGGACGGTGGATGAGGTGGAATTTTACAAACGTCGACCTCAACGTTGTAGTACAGGGTATGTTGTGGAGATGCGGTGAAGTGACCGCTCCCCTTATACAGTCAACACTGACCTCTCTCAACAGATCTCGCTTCTCTTCTTCTATTTCTCTCTCATTAATTCACTTGTGGCACTTCTCATCTTTCTCATCTACGCTTTTTGCTCAACTTTCACCAACTTTCTCCGCCCTGCCCTCCCTTTTCTCAAATTTTTATGGAAATGCCTTCCACAAATATAATTAAGACTTTATTTTTTAAACATGGTATTTTCATAATAAAAAACATTGCTCTCAGTTCCGACTTTTGGGAGTTGAAAGAAAGTGAAAGTTTGTAGTATTCTAATGCTTAAGGCGTTTAGGACTATGCATGGAGTCCGTTTTTTACATCTATTTACACTATTATGGGTACATATGGGCTCTACGGTCAAAGCCGATGACAGTTGATTCCACTAAATTTCCAAAAAAAAGTTCCAAAAAAGGTAAACCAAAATGTACTCCTTTGCATAAACTTGGTTGGTTTTAAAGGGTTGATTGTTTGAGGCTGGAGAAAATTGACAATTTTAGAAAACTTTCCATCTTTTTTGTATCCTTTCTCTACTTTTGGTGGTATATGTACACAGAATGCGATCCGCACCAATCTCTCGCTGCACAAGTGCTTTGTGCGGTATGAAGATGACTTTGGATCATTCTGGATGGTGGATGATGCGGAATTCGTCAAACGCCGGCATCTCTCACGAGGTCGACCAAGGAAGTATGACCCTAACCCATCACCAACTCCATCATCCCACCATCCCCATGCACAGTAAGCACTTCGTCACATCCTTCTCATGTAAACTATTAAATTAGATGATAGCATTGGGTGAAACGGAACTTTTTAGAAAAAAAGTATCAAAAAGTATCATAGCAAAAAAAGAGCAGAAAAGAACCCTTGTTTTTCTAAATGTTAAGGCAAACTTGAAATTCCAACTTTGTTTTATTAAGCCAAGTTATTATGTCCAGAGTATCTTGGAAGTATCCACATTGAAGCAGTTTAAAAAATAAGTGTGCATCATAAAATTAATGAGAAAGCATTTAACAATACGATATCCCTACTTGTTTGCAGCCCTAGATTTTTCAGGATAAAACTTTTACTCAACTCTTCCTATGAAGCTGCAACGTTATCGCATAAAGGTTGAGATTGCCCATATAACTGTTTTTTTGAATCTCTTTTTGTCTTTTTGACGTATTTTTCACTCTTTTTGATATATTTGTCCTTCTTCTCGCATGTGCGGTATGAACTCAAGGGATCACAACTTTTTTACACTTTCATTTCTCTATATCTTTTATGCTACATAGTAGTTTTAACGGACTTGCTAAATAAGTCACAACAAGTCTACATATTTTGTTGGAGGATTCTCATCAGATCAGGTACAATGGTCCCTTGGGGCTCTCATGCCCGTGGCTTATTTCCCCACAAAATGTCTCAACTTTTTAAAATTTGGTAATTACAACTGTTGTTTGAGACGAAGGGTTGGGAAATGGGTGTTTTTTGCTTACAACTTTTTCGCACGTCTTTTAAACTTTTGATGCCTATTTTTTGATGTATTGACTGCAGTTCAGTGAAGCGATAATGAATGAATGACGGCTAATTTTTTCTCTCTTTGAAATTAATAACATTTTCGATCTCTGCTTATATTTACCTTTTTACTCTCAAATTGTATTGTCCGTTCTAGTGTTAATTCGCCATTTTTTCACCTTTTTCTCTCTCGTACAACTACATGTTGCACATCCACTCATTCACCACCAACACAAACTACAATTGGACACTTTATGCTTTTTGTTTAAATAAGAGAGAAACTAAATGAAAGCTTTTGTAGGGGAATGCAATCCAAGAGCCCTACTTTAACTCATAGCCCAACACTTTATGGAGATGCTATTAATGCAAGTCTTCAAGTAAGTGGTTGGAAATATCATCTCGGAGTAATCATCCCTTTTTTTAAATCATATAGATCCAGAAAGTTATTGATGTAATTGTGTATAATTTTAGGCTGCATTGGCAGAGAGTAGTATGCCCTATATGAGTTCCATGAATGCTAGAAGCGTCAGTCCTGATCAAGCTCCAATGTCACCCCATGACTCAAGGTATTTATTGATAGTTTAGTTTCTCTTGCTTTTTTAATACTTTCTCTACTTGTTTTATTTTAATTTCACTATTTTTTCTATTTGTCGTGATTGAATTTTGGATAAAGGCATTTTTATTTTGCAGGTCCCTTCGAGGCAGCCCCACAGGAATAAAACGAGAAAGTTCAAGTCCACTTACAAATGGAATTCACCATAATCACAATATGAAAATTAAACGAGAAATGGAAATGGCAGAATTTGGTGGTCATTACAGTGGTGGGTCTTCAGATGGAGATTCTGCAAGTCGAGATGATCAAGATGAATTAATAGGGATAGAAAAATCAGAAGATCTCGCGGAAGACCTTTCTTTTGCTTCTTCATCTCACACTGCCGATTCCAGCCGACTGGACCAATAGTTGTTTGAATATTTAGAAAAAGTTAAATTCCGTCTGTATCATTCCAAAATCTTTAAATTGAAATCATTGCTTTAGCATATTGCGTTACATTTTGCTTTTAAAAATGCATTTACTCTTCTCGTATCTCTTGCTTTCTGTTTTTTTTTTATAAATTGTTGAGTTTACATGTTATTGTGTTCAACAAGAAAAGGGTTTAGCTATTTCTGTGTTATGTATCATTATAATGAAAGCAGTCCGCAGTTATGGTACTTGTTAAGTAAATTAAAGTTACCACGCTCTCAGTATTTATAAGGACTGGTTCTATGTATCTATAGATGAGTTTTAGTCCTGTAAGTCATTCTTGTTAAATCTGTAGATGAAATTGAATTTAAATATGTCATTTTAAAGCATGTCATGGATGAGTTATTTATTAACAGTCGTCGGTTTTTTAATTAATGTAAAACGCAACGAAAGATTGTAATATTGTAAGTGATCTGACATCACGGGTAAAAGTTTAGAACCAGATCTCAATAACTTGGTTCAATCCATTTCCCATATTAATTGATTTGCTTTTTATAAAAAGTTGACGACTGAATATCATGCAGGTTTATGTTTTTTTAAAGAATAGTGCATTGTGGTGTAAGTTAAATTAAAAATGTTGAAACATAACATTGTATATTTATACAATTAAGACATACCGCAACCCGGTAGCTCGTTCTTACAAAATTGCAACAATCATATTGTTAACGGAATATAGCTTTTTTGTTTCATCTCACAGGGCTAAAATCTCGTTTTCTTCCGTAATGAAAACAAGTTTTCCGCATAAAATAATAAAGCTATTTCATCCAAATATGTTGATACTGAAAAAAGTGTAGGTAGCTATTGTGTCTGTAGTACCAAAAGGTAGAAAGGCTAAAAATAAATTTCCACAATCAAATGTACTTAAGTTAACATTAAATTTATGTTATTGTGGTTGTATTCACATTTAAATGTAAAAAGTTAACTTTCCGTCAGATTACTGCTAGTCTTGAACAACCAAATCTAGGCAATACCATTTTAGAAATAAATGTAAACTCTGAAAGGAGGATGAGTCAATTTTAATTGCAATTTTATTAATTTCACTGTTTTTATAATCCCTAATATAAATAAATACAATAGTGTTACAACTGACTACTGCATCTTAAATTTCATTTCAACATTTGTCAACTTTCAAAATTCTTTTTTCAGCTTTTGTTCACAAAAGCTGAAAAAAAGATACACAAAGCATCTAATTATTGTTTGACTTTAATCGCATCCTGTTCACATTAGCCAGCTTTTTGTTTTGCTTTAAAAAGTGAGATCATTTGTTTGTAAATTTAAAAGTCAAAAACTTGATGATCTTATATACATTTGCTTCACACCCTAAATAGGATTCCATGGGGCACATCCCATTCGCATAATCATCTCATTGTCATTGAGGAAGACAATGCATGAAATTAAAATTAAGTGAATCTGCTTCAAAAAGTGTAACAAACAACCATCCCTCAGTACAAACAAATGAAAGTGTTGCACTAGTTGCGGAATATCCTTTTAATTTGAATAAATGCAGAGTTAATTCGACATTATCAAAGTTGAAAAATCTCAATTCAATCCAACTGTTTTGCATGCACTGCTCCATATTACATAGAATAGGTTGCACTATGCTCTTTGCTCACAGGGTTTTGTGCTGCTTGCATTGTTGTTGGTTTGATTGTTTGAAAGGGGTTTTAAGCAGGTGGTTATTGTTCAACAAATGGATGATGATGATGATGATGGGGATAGGGTGGAAAATGTTGGTGATGGTTTTAAGGTTTTGAAAGAGAAACAGGTAATACAGGTAATATTACTGCATGTTGTAGTTTTAACGGAATATAAGCTTTTGGGATTGAGGAAAAGGGGGACAAGCCAGAGGATAATTCCCTTTCACAATCATTCTACGTCCAACAACCAATTCTTGATTATGTTCTGGTGTGATCATCTTCAAAGATTTACATGTTTATCCCAATTTCAGTTCACTGCCTTCTACTAACCTCGGGACAGGAAGTAATAAATATAAAACATCTTTTTGTGACCCATACCGATCCCTACTGGACCATTCAACTTTAGATCTATACTAAATACTCATATTGCTCTTGAAAAAACTGGTTTTGAAGTGAAAGAAGAAGCAAAAGGGAAAGAGATTTAGTGCCATTAGGACCGTCATGTAGATATGTTTAGTTGAAAGGATTGTTGTGAGAAAGTGAAATAATAAAATGAGTGGTCACACGTTCCGAAGGGGAATGATTTTTGTGACATTTCTAACATGTTGTGCATCCTTAGCCTTACTTTTAGCTGGACTAAGTACTCAACATTGGATTGTTGCAAGGGCAAGAAGGACAACTTCAAGTTCTTCTGAAGGACATATAAATCTAGGATTATTTTATGGTAGGAAAAATCTCAATGTCGCCTATGGATGGAGACCTTCGGACATCAACAGTGAGAACACTATGGGAAAAAAGAATATACATAAATGAATGATTAAATGTTCTCTCTTTGCTTTTTTGTAGTAATTGAAATGCTAAGTACTGACAGCAATTTTATGGGTTATGGCCTTTGGATTACGACAATTGGATCTGTTTGTACGGCCATATTATTTGCCGTGTTTTCCGCCGTGTTTGCCCTCGTCAACACAGCAACAACTCCGGTAGAAGCGATCACTGGAATACCAGGCTTGTATTTATGGAATGCATGCTCTCGTAAGAGAACATTATTTTGATGGGGAAGAATGATAATGAGAATTTTGTAGTTGCTTGCAATCTTGGGACATTGATAACTTGGGGGGTTCAATATCATTTAAAGCTTCGCCATAATGTTTTGCCATTAGAGGATCGAAAAAATAACTGGACCTCTGAAGGTCTTGCAGTACTAGGTGAGATTTGAGGAAGAAATCCTTACAACTTTACATAAGACGTAATTTTTCATTGAAATGTTGTGTTTGATAGGATATTCCTTTTGGTTCATTGTGGGAGCAGCTATTATTCACATATTGAATCTCGTTTTAGTCTTCCTTGGATCACACCAACAAAAGTCAGAAATTCATAGGATGCATAAACCAATTCAAGAGGAGAAGACCAACGGTGCCATCATGTTGTACTAAAAAAGCACACAGAGTTATAGCTTTGGATAACTCCAAGAAATTCTTTGCCCTCCCTCATTGTTAAGATGGGGATAAAGGTTTTTTTTGCCATTTCTAACCTTTTCGTATACAAAGTGAGAAAGTGGATTTGATTTTTTAATCAAATTTAGATCAAAGCACTTGATGAGTTTGCTTTATTTGTAAGACTGGCAGTTTTTGCTAAAAATGTTCATTTTATGTCCTCATTTACTTACGTTTTCAGAATATGTAATAATCACAACTCTATTATTTACTGTACTTGATAGCGAGCGATATAGAGTATTAAGTAAAAGCCAAATTTATACTTGTCCGTTTGATGGCTTACACAATATTTGAAACCTTGCAGGAATGTACCTAATTAACTTTAAATAAAATTGTTCCTCATCAGCTTCAGAATAATTTTGTACTTTTTGGAATGTGTTCATTTCATTTGGATGGTACAAGCTTGTCAAAAACTTCTAACGTCCGTTTGTTGATGGAATCAAGTACTTCTGTTTCAGATAATTCATCATTGCTTGCCAATTGGACCATGAATGTTGCCAACTCCTTGCATGTTTTGTTCATCAATAAACTTTCTGCAAATTACAAACATGCATTACAGGAGGCCACCATAGGATTTCAATCAACATCAATAAAAGAATAGGAAAAAACCATTGACCATGCCTGGACTACAACAACAAGGAAAATTAGCACAAGACAAGGAGGCCATGGAGGCTTAGGGTCAAGAACAATGATTTTTATGGGAAAAGATATATTTCCCATTTTCTTAACGTTATCCGCTTGATTTTTGTTCTACATACCTCTTGCATGGGGAGCAACACTTATTTCAACTGCTGGAATATTTATAAAAATATCAAATAAATCTGTTCTGCTTTCAACTTCAGCTTGCGGACATCCCACAATATAAAATGGAAGGTCCTAAATAAATGTTTTAAGAAAAAAATCCCTAAAACCCCAACGCCTCTCTCACCTTTAAATAATTAATTTCTTCATAAACATTTAAATCCAGCCAAGGGTATATAGAACTCCAAATGTTGTCCACATTTCCATGATTTTTGGATAACGAGGGTAGACTTAGGATAAACTGTAATTTCCACAATTATATATCAAACTGTAGGCACAAGTCCCTTCTTACTTATATACCTCAGTTAAAACTTGTACATCATAATGATAAACTAGAATCTTTTTCTCTCGTAATATTCCCGTATGAATTAAAATCGTTTCTAATCCAAATGTTGTGATTATTTCTATAAAGAAACAAAAGAGCATTATTTTGTAGGACCTCCAACCTCCCAACTCCTTATGTTACCTTTAATCTCCACCTTATCATGGAGTGGAGCTTGAAATTGGGCTAAAGAAAATGTCTTCTTTTTGGGTAACATACAAGTTCCATGGACAATGAGGCTTAGAAACTGTTGAAGTACGAGACAAGGGTCCCATGTTTTAAGATAAGTGAGACAAAGGACGGCTCCTACATTTCCATATAATTCCGGATGAAACTCGGACGAAGCAACGATGGTAGCGATACTTTTAATCTAATGTTACAAGATTACTCCAAGTACAAACTCCTTAGCTATTGAATCTTGTATTAAAATGTTTACTTGAGGGGGCTCTGATAAATGTATGTACATCCAGTACTCCTTCCAATGAAATAGTGTTGAGATAGATGAGCCACCCCCATCCCCTCCTCCCTTATCTTTATGTAATCTCCTCATCTTTTCTAATCTTCTTAAACAACTGTCCCTTAAGGGCTCCTCTATTGTTGGATAACTCCATAACCACAACAAATCATTCAGCGTTATTTCTGAAACAAATGAATGAATTACTGAGACCCTCTCAGAGGTACTTTACCGATAAGATGGGCTGAGACCAGTTTTCTTGTCGTCATCCCAAAAACCTTTTGTAGTCCCTTATCCTTTTATCTTTTTTGGGGGGGCCTTACTTATCCAAAAACACAAGCCCTTTTTGTAAATGTTCCCTCAAGTGTGGCCCTCTATGGTGTAGATTTGTTGAGAGGGAATGTGAGAGGTAAAGATTAAAAGTTGAAAGTTGGAAGACGTGCTCCACACTTGGCCTTTCTACATATTTATTCTACACTTATCAAAGATTGATCACAAGGAAGTAAAATAACGCCACAACATGTCGCGATATTATCAGCGACCGGAAAATGCCTTGAAGAAGGCAAATGGTAAGGGTTATCACATCCCGTTGAAGTTAGAGACCATGACATATGTTTGGTTTTCCTTTTTTGTAGAATTTATAGAAGTGGGTAAGCCCACCAGGGCCTTGGACACTTTATACGATGTCATTAAGGGGAAGAAGCATAGGGCCTTTAGTGAAAAGGTTATTGAGCCAATTATGCTCAAATACTTGGAATTATGTGTGGAGTTAAAAAAACCACATACAGCCAAAGAAGGATTGTATCAATATAGACTTATGTGCCAATCCGTAAGTACCATGGGGCTACCCCCCCCCCCCCCCAAGGGATGGACAATTTTTTTAAAGATTTGGATTTACAGGTGAATGTGGGGCTTTTGGAAAAGGTTATTCGGACCTTTATTAAAATGGCGGAAGAAAAAACGGAAATGGCAAGGGATGCTTTGAAGAAGGAAGTAGTGGAGCAATCTACAGCAGCAATTGTTGAGGTGGATGATTTGGATAATTTATCAATGGTTGAAATGACTTTGTTAAAGTAAGTTGTAATGAAGAAGATCAAGTTTGGAAAGGGAATCATGTTTTTTGTTTTATTTTTTTAGTGTGATCACGGAAGAACAAGCGCAAGAACGGAGTGACAGAGCGGCTTTGATCCCTTGGGTGAAATTTCTTTGGGAATCATATACCCAGTGTTTGGATTTACTTAGGAACAATGCACGATTGGAAACTTTGTATCATGATATTGCCCAAATGGTAAGATTCAAGGGTTACACGAGGTTTTTTTTTGTGCCAGTGCTCATTGTTTTATTTAGGCTTTCAGTTTTTGCTTGAGTTACAACCGCAAAACGGAGTTTCGTAAATTGTGTGAACGCCTTCGAAAGCACTTTGATGATATTGTGAATCGTCAAGGATCACAAATTAATAGCATTGACTTCTCATCTCCGGAAACTCAGCAGTTAAATATGGAAACTCGATTAGCTCAATTGGATGCAGCCATTACTCTCGAATTGTGGCAAGAAGCTTACAAAGCGATTGAAGATATACATTTGTTAATGAATCAATCCAAAAAGTTGCAAACAAGAATGATGGCCTACTATTATCAAAAGTTATCTCTTGTTTTTTGGAAAGCTGGGAATCTTTTGTTTCATGCTGCTACGCTTTTGAAATATTACTTGCTATGCAAAGACATGAAAAGGAATGTTTCGGCGGAAGAGTTGAGAAAGTAAGTGTTCAATTAAATCTTATTTGGTAAATACTAAACATTAAACTATACCAATAGAAATGCCTCACAAGTGTCCCTCGCAACTTTGGCTGTTTCATTCCCTGTTGCGCATCCTGAGTTTGAACGATTTGTTGAAACTGATAAAGGAATGATTGAAAAATCTCAAAAATTGGCTATGCTCTTGTTTCTTCCACAACCACCTACTAGAGCTTCATTGGTTCGAGATTTACTTCGTTATGGTGTGCTGAGTAACTCAATTCCACCACTTGCTGAATTATATGAGATTTTGGAAATTCAGTTCAACCCACTTGATCTATGTTCGGATGTTCAGAAGAATTTAAGTAAACTAAAAACATTTACTGACCACGAGTATATTGATGCATACGTTGAACCCGTTCAAGATGTGGCTTTGTGTAGACTGATTAAGCAAATTTCTCAAGTATGTAATTTATTACATCAATTTTATGACTTGGTTAACGTTTGTTATTTATGTATTTCATAGGTCTACCAAAATATTGATTACAATCATTTGCTTAAATTGACTGTGTTTGCTGACTATTCTCGAGTGGAACAACTGTTGGTTGATGCTGTTCGATACAATGACATGCAAATCAATATTGATCACAGAACTAATTGTGTGAAATTTGGTTCATCTCTTGCGGAAGCATCTAGGGAAGATTTAATTGAAGGTCCCCAATTGCAAATCATGCCATCTGAGGCTGTTCGATTACAACTTGTCAACGTAGTCAATTACCTGGACGAAACTTTGGAAATGGTATCTCCAATGCATATTCAGGTATTGTTGAGTTGCGTTTTACACTGTATTATTCATTATTGTCATTGTTATTGTGATAGGTTGAGGATGATAGTATCCGTCAAAAGATTGTACATCATTATGTGACGACTGAGAAGCAAAGCCATCTTGCTCTATTGCAACGTCAAAAGATTATTGCCGACCGTCGAGAGGAGTTAGAAAGAACTGCTGCTGATCGTGAAAATGAAGAAAAATGGCGAAGCGAACAAATGGTCAAGCAACAGCAAGCGATTGAAATGAAACGATTGGAAACCGAACGAGAAGAGCGTGAAAGGAAACGCATTGATGCCGAACGCCAAAAGATTCAACAAAGTAGACTTGTGGAACGCATGATGCAAATTAAAAATAGTCCATTAGGAAGCAAAGTTATGCCACGGTTGGAGGAGGATGATATTTCTAAAATGGATGTAGAAACTCTTCTCATGAAGCAACAAGAAGAAATTGCTAAAGAGGCAAAGGAACAATTGCAACGTTTGAAGGCACAAGAGAAGCGACTGGACCATTTGGAACGAGCTAAGCGAATTGAAGAAATTCCTGTTATCAAAAAGTATGTTGAGGAAAAGAAGGTACGAGAAAAAGAAGAATGGGGTTCACATGAAGTGGAACGTATCGTTCATTTGATAGAAGAACGAAAAATAGCAGTTGCCACTAAGGAACGAATGAAACGAATGAAAGGGGACAAAAATACATTCTTGACTGCCTTGCTTGATTCACGCAGACATGTATTTTTGGAAAAGGTTAAAACCTTTGAAGATAATCTTGCTGCAGTCAAAGCTATTCGTCAACAAAAACGCCGAGAAGAGCGAAAGGAAGAGAGGATGATGAAGTATAGACTACTACTTGAAGAAGAAGAACGTAGACGTCAAGAAGAGATCCGTCGAATAGAAGAAGAGGAACTTCGTGAAGAACGCGAAAAGTTGGATAAAGACGTTGAAGAGAAAAACAGAATCACTTTAGAAAAACAATTAGCCAGGCAACGAGAAATCGATGAAAGGGAAGAGCGTGAGAAAAAAGTTGCTGGAGAAAAACCAGCACCTGCTGTTGAGCCTTATCGTCCACCAAGACGGAGTGCTGCTCCTTTACCTGTTTCCGGTAGGCGAACAGAAGGTCGTCAAATAGAAAACAATAGCTTCCCAGAAGAGGATAATTGGCGACGAACTCCAAGAAAAGAAGAACCTAGAGGAGAAATACAAAGCAGTGGTGGTACATGGAGAAAATAAAAATGTAATCAAATCGTAACCTATTATTGACTAATGTAATGATTGGAGTACAGATTAAAAAATTTTGATTACCTTATTTATCATGGGATTTGAGAGTAAACTTTTCTTAACAATTTGTTCAAGGGTAACGGAAATTTAATTTATTACCAACGTGTTCCTTATTATTACTGGACATTTACATTAGTGGGTGTTGGGGTTGATGGTTGACTAAATATATCATATCCTGGATTAAATACGGCTGGAATGTCAAGTTTTAAGTATTCAATTCTATCTTCTAAAAGTCCTGACAATTCAAACACCAGTTCCCGAAATGTGGGCCTGTTGATGGGAGAGATTGACCAGCACTTTTTCATTATGGAATAACTATTGGATGGGATAGAGAACTCTTAGAACAAATACATCCAACAACTTCTTACATTTCATTAGAACAATTAACAGGCTGAGGCATCCTATATCCAGAATCCAGCAATGGGTACAAATGCTCCGTTTGTATTCCAGGATATGGGGAAGCTCCAAGCATTGTTAGCTCCCACAACAATATCCCAAAGGCCCACACGTCAGATTTTGAAGTGTACAACTCATCTGTAAGACATTCTGGAGCAAGCCATTTCACAGGAACTACAAAGTATTGAATCAAACTATAAATTTGATGATAAAAACATTATCTTTAATACCTTTATCTTTACTCTTTTTTTTATAAGCGTCGTCAATGTAGATATCACGCGTCAATCCAAAATCTGAAATCTTGCAAACTTTTGTTTTAGTCAGAAGCACATTTCGTGCTGCAAGATCACGGTGTACCATCTGGAAAATAAGGCGTTATTTTAGGTGTTATTATATATAGTTTGAGTTATATCAAGGAGTCATGTTTGTCTCATAATTTCCGCCCCCCCCCCTACCTTCATATCACTTAGATAAGCCATGCCTTTAGCAATCTGCCAAGAAAAGCCAAGTACTTCCTGTGGTGTGACAAAATAATGGGAGAGTGGCACTTGTGTAGAATTACGATTTGATTCTCCATTTTCCCAGTCTTCAGACTTTACATAAGTGTGATTTATTTTCTCTATTCTTCTACATTGTCGAAGGAAAGCTCTATAACAAAAGGTCCATTAATAGTCAATTAGTATAGGATTGGTATTAAATCAATAGTCCTCTCCTTCCAGGATATTTATTACCTTAGAGAGCCAAATTCCGCATATTCCATAACGAGCAAAGGTGGACCTTCATTGGATGTACAGGCTCCCAACAACTTGATAATGTTGGTATGGTTTAACTGCTTCAAGAGGGAAAATTCTCCCATAAATTCCTGTCTCACAGACTTCATATTTCCATCAGCATAATGGTCAACCTTCAACATCTTGACGGCAACATGGACAACACCTTTTTGAAGGACAAAGAATGAGTTGAGATACTTATCTTGAACATCTTTCATTTTTTAATTAGGTATATAAATTGATGATGAATGATGGATGATACAAAATAGAGGCAAAATGAGACACACAAAAAAGTTACCATTATTGGGGGATCTCAATACTCCTTTAAGAACACGACCAAACTCTCCTTCCCCAAGAACATTATCTAAATGTAAATCTTCCCTTAATATTTCCCATTTCGTATCAACCTATTTTTGTGGAGAACAAAGAGAATTAATTAGTGGACAAGGTTGTGGCAGTAGGTATATAAATCACCCACCCCTTCTATCCTATTATTCTCCTCAGAGAATGGAACAGGGTATAAAAATCCTGAACTATTGGTCACAGGGCTGTAGATTGAAATCCTTGAGACAAGGGGATCATTAAAACCAGCACCAGCTAGTTCAATATCTCCACCATCCCCTCCAATAGAGGATTGATGGACTATTAGGGACCTCTTTTTACTGGATATTCTATATCACGACGGAAAAAGTTAAGAGTTGCAAGGAATCAAGAGGATTGAGATCATACGTTCTTCTCAAAGCCAGAAAAATGGAGAGAAGGGTAACAAAGATGACAAGAAGGGAGATGAGGGAGGTTATAAGGATGCAACTCATCCCACACTCTCTGCTACCCGCATCATAGATTCGGACGTTATTAACCCCTTCTTCAAGGATTGGATAGGATAGGGGATCTAGTTTGATGGTAGTTGCTTCTTCTTGAGATGAGGTAGAAGAAGAGGGGTATGATGAGGAGGATACTTTTTTAGCCCCCCAACTCAAACAAGTTAGATAGCTCATCTATATAAAAAAAGTTTAATTTAGTTATTTAATTATGTTGTATTTATAGAAATTTACAATGGGATGTTGATTGATTTGAGTTTTATCAACAAGTTCCCATGAGACGCAGTACTCTCCTCCTTCCCAACCACTTATTTTGGCAATTGTTGCGTTTTCCGAGAGCTCTAGAAGAATTGCTAAAGAATTTGGTCAATAGGGAGATAAAAAAGGTTTACTAATTCGGGGTAGGATCACCGTTCCCATGATGCTCTTATTCTTTTGAAGATGTGGAGAACTAAAGATGTTCAAATCAATCTCTAACAGTCCCAATGTATCGTTGACTATCTTTAGTTCAATTTGATTCACATCAATTGTGTCATCATCTTTGGCTAATATATCTCCATGTTTTTTATCAGGGATTAATCTATAGCCCTAAAAGATAATGGTTAAAAATCTTTGTTTGGCTCAAAAAAATGATGTTACTGGTTGGAATTTATTGGTTTCACTTGAAAATGGGATGTTTGAGACAACGCTGCTTTCTCCACTTTGAGAAGTTATGGGGGAATCATTTTCATCCAAAATGAAGAATTTCCCAGGGATTGTGACGTCAAAGACATCTTGCCCATTTCTTGATATGAGATTACAAGTAAGATTAAAATTATAAAATGCTTGCTCTTCACGATCCAGCATTTCTTGAGCCCAAGCAACATAATTTGATTCATCATCATTGTTATATTGTAAGTGTAGCACTGTATTGGTTGCTCTTATCAAAATGCAACAATGAAGGAAACCCACGTACCATTACTTTCCGAACTGATGGTGTAACTGAAATTATAAAGTCCACAAAATTTGTTGATAAATCCAACTCTGGCAACAGGTAATGACACACTGTTCTCCTTGATGGACCAATTCAAAGAGCGGACGCCTTCAAAGCATAATTGATCCTGTAGCAAGAGCATTTTATGGAGGATTGACAATAAAAATCAGTTCTACACATACTGGATGAAGGTTTATACACATTTCTCTCAAGGAAGCTGTGTATTCCGTTTGGGTCATGTTTGATTTGGTTTTGATTTGGGCGTTGTCCACATTTCCAGCATCTTTCTTCTCAATAATTTCTGCTGACATTGGTTTAAGAATAAAAAATGATTAATCCTTGAGAGAGCAATAAGGGCCTATGCTTTATGGCCTTTTTACAACTTTATACTTTCACTTGAAGGATTTCAAAATTTTGAAATCTTTTGGGCAAAAAAGCCCAGAGGAATTGAACAGATATTGTTTACGTAAAAGCCCACATAATCATAGGAAATATAGACATGCATTCAAATGTATTCCTCTCGTTTGATTTATGCTTGTATTCATTGTTAATGTTATGAGTTTGGGATACATTTAACCATACCACGAAATGGCAAATTTAACGACACCTATTCCCGTTTGTTGGAAAAATGGAAATATGGTAAATTCCAGCACTTTCCCCATTTGCCAAACAAAGGTTGAGTATGGAGCAAATTACCAACTTTCACCCACTTAATGCTATTTTAAGTTTGAGCATATGAAACAATGTGGAAATAATATTGGTTATTCAAAGAAAGAAATAAATACATTGCTGATTTGAGCCAGTATACTTAGCTAAAGGAAATTAAAGGAGAAGCATAAAATATGTATTTCTCTCTAATCTTGTAATCCAGTGGAAAGTGGTTTCTGAGAAGCAATGCAGTAGTGAAAGTACACGCAAATAAATAATCAAACTGAGATTGATACACAAGGTCAGCCTTTACAGGAACAAATGACGCATTTAATCAAACATTAATTTTCATGGGATTGCGTGACAACTCCCGTTTGTTCTGTGGGTGGAGATTTAAACTTTTAATAAAATCCTTCATGATTATAATTCCAAGTATTGGGTCTTTGTCATTGTCATTCAGAGCTCAAACTCACACCCGTCACATATTCTCAACTTTCTTATGGAACCCCCATCAATCTCTTGTAATATTTCTTTGTTATCCTTAAAATAAAATGTTGGAGGAAAATAACCCCATCCTTCCAATTATGAATAGAGGAGGTTGGATTGTCATTACTTTTGTCCCCAAACGTTAAGTCCCTTCCCTCCATTGTTTTTATATGTATCCTCCAAGAATATGGAGACGTTGTCTTAATGTCCTCCTGTACTTTGCATTTTATCATTATTATTATGAGAGAAAATGCATTGGAAAAGACTCCTCAAGGACAAGGTTTACTGCACTTTCATAACCATAAATTTATTCGATCCGTTTGCCAAACGTCTGAGATTATCAACTCAACATAAATGTGGAAGAAAAAGAGGAATACAATAACTCAACGGGTTGTGCATTTGTATCAACTTGGAATAGACAGTGATTGATGGAATATACAACTCCTTTCATCTTGGCACACTTTTACTCTAAAAGTTTACATTTCTCCTAAACAATGATTATCAACCTTTATCTCATATCAAAGCCATTGTTTTTTTCTCAATATTTTTTGCCCAAAGGAAATAGCCAGAGTTGGAAAAAGCTGAACTTTCCTGTTAAACAGATAAATGGATTATCCTTCATTTCCGATATTGACTTTGGGGGAAATTCATTCCAGGAATTTCTATCAACCCGTAGATCCTCATGCTGCATATGTATGTATATATTCTCATCTGAAACTTTGATGTACCAAAAAGGACCTCCGCCCCCTTTCAATATCATCATCATCGGTGGAACAAAATATGAAGTAAAAATTTCATAATTATTGATTTTCTTAAGGATAAAAAGCTGTGAATTATTTACTACTTTGTATTAATCTCGTGCTAAATCATGAATTGATAAGTGATACAAGCTATCATGTATTTCCGTTGGTTTTGACTGCAAAAGGATTATAAGTAAATGATGATTCCACTGAACCCGAGGCTTCGGAAGAATATATAGGTGCTCACCCATCCATCAATTTCAGATGCCATTACTTTGTTCAACAACTGTGAACCGAGACTTAACCACGATATTATTACTTATGATGGGCAATTAGGGTTGAATGAAATCTACCTTGGTTTTTGCCACTAATTAAAATGGATGCAATATATACAAAGGTCCAAGATATTTTGGTGGATCCATCCCATTCAATCCCTTGTAGAATATCCCTTTCCACAATATTATTATTATTATTATAATGCTTTGTCTGGATTGCATCTGTTAATTATCATAAAGCATGGATTGAGTTGTGAATTTCATACGTGGTTGTGTGGCCTGTTTACAATTACGTTTTTTCCAGTTGTGGAACAAACTTTTTCCTATAATACAACCAAGGAACTGGAGGAGCTACTGGAATTTATGAGATTTATTTATGATCCATACATACATATGATACCATACGTTATAAAGACAAAAGGATTAAATTCAAAGAAAAAAGGGATAAGAGTAAATCATTATTGTCGGAAGGGATTAGTTGAGACGCATTTTACAACAGTTGGTGAATTGGGGATTAAAAATGGATTTATTGATGATTTATTTATCAGAAACTTTATACATGGGGAGAAATAAACAATATTTCTTTTGTGTAAACAATGAAATAGGGAATTGAAATATAAAGTAGTTTCAGCTACTGGGATTTATAGCAAATTTTATATCAACTACTTTTTGTCACGATTCACAGAAATCATAATAAAGTTGTAAATAAATCCAATATCAATACTAAGCTTATAATAGTAATTGAGAAATATATACTCATTGTATAACTTTCATCTTTGTTGATTTTGCAGGAAAAATGGTTATCCCTCAACCTCCTTGTAAAATAGAGATAGAGGGTAATAAGATAAGAATAAGAACAAAAGTTGTTTATTTACAAAAGAATGCAATCCTATTTGCTCTTATAGTACACTAAATTTCATAAAAGTCAATATATTTCCCTATGATTTAGGATGAGATTATGTAAGGGCACGAACCACAAGGAATTAAGAATGCAAGTAAAAACAAAAAGCTAAAACCTATTGAATATGACAGTGGTAAACCCTTGTTAGTGAATTGCTTTGAAAATCCATTTCTAGAGTAAATATTCAAGGAATATGATGAAAATGATGAAAATTTCAAACTGGGGATTGAAAATGTCAAAAAAGAATAAAGTATCGTCTTACCTCCATTTGATTGGGATAATAGGGCTGCAATAAGTATCCACTTCTGATAATTCCCTCTTCCCATCATCTTGATTAGATTGACTTATCCATCAGACAAGAACTTATCACTACTACACGCTTCGAGAAATCAAAAAGAACTGAGCTCTCCGGGAACATGAGCTACCTTTTTGTATCCAAATTACTGATTTCAATGGAATATGAGGCAAACAAGTTCAAATGTGTGTGCACTGCTAGATAATGAATTTCCGGATAGATATCAAGATAAGTTTCCGGTTTGGATTTACAAGATTTCAGTATCTTTTAAATTTGAGTATTTTGTAAGACTTTTGATTTCCTAGATTGATTGCTTCTCAATTCAAGAGTAAGTAGGATGTGATGACTATTCATTATCAGTAAATTTAGAATGAATTGACTTGATTTTGGATCATAATAACCGTGATGAATTTGAAGATTTTTTGAACATCCTTAAATTGAATGAGGTTGAGAAAAGAGGAAGATGAAAGATGACATGGAAAGTGTGAAGCTAACAAATGCGAGGAAGATGAAAGTATAATTGAGTCGTTTGGAATGATTATATATGACCTACTATATACTACGACGCTAACAAGAGGATTGGACCTCATCCCCGTGCCACAACTTAACAGAAAAGCGTAATATATTTTTTATTACTCTGATGTGTGTTGCTCATCAGAAAATCACGTAAGCTCTTTGGTTGGTTGGGATCAATTAGCATCGAAGCGTGGCTCTTTGCCGTACGATTTACCTCCTTCTCTTGAGCATAGATGAATGAAGTTCCGTCAAGGTGAGCATCTATCTAATCCCACAAAGTTTTTACTCCTCAGACATTCATTCATATGGGAAGAGGGCCGCAACTGTTGATGAAATTGATAACGTGTAGCAATTAGTTGTCACTCCAGAGAAGTTCAACTTTATGGGTTGTAGACACATTAGCTGCACAAGTACTCATTCATGACTCTTTTTTTAAAGCATTATACATATCTAAACATATTTAGCTCCTTAGACCAAAAACATTCTTGGATTAATATGGAACAACTCCCATTCTTCTTGTACAATGGAATTACCATAAAGAGGATCTCGCTTGTACGAGCTTTCCATGCAAAGTATAGTATGAAAAGGGCACGCAAAAACTGCAGACTGCTATCCATTTCATAATTGATCATGCTAACACTAATAAAAAATAGGATTGGTGAAAGTTTGGAGGTAAATGGAACAAATGACTCCATCTCTTTGAGTTGCTGGAATTGCAAGAGAAAGTTGATAACTCTCACTGTTGCTGGGAGAATGATGAACGCCATGAATTATAAGGCTGGATAGAATTTCATCCATTTTTTTAGTCTAATCCGTATTATTTCCCAACAAGGTATTGGGAAATTTGTATCGTATTGTTGTGCATCCTAAAACCTTATGGAGAAATGCATGATTCTCTAAATCCTTTATGTTGCGCATGTATAATTTCCGTTCATGCTTTCTCCACCGGTGGGAAAGTTGTTTTCACCAAGGGGAAATGCAACCTTGAATCCAATAAAAGTCAAGTGGATGGAAAGTGTTTTTTTTGATTCATTATTCTCCAGCTGTTGCAAGATACTATAAGGCTTCAAAATTTCATACTTTTTTTTCTCCAAGCTTCGTATCAGTTTGCAAAGAATCATCCCTCATCTTCTTGAGCGTTGACAACTTCAAATGATTGAGGTAGAGAAAGGAATGCATAGGGATTTGCATGCAAAAAAAAACTTTCTCCTTGATGTTATTTCAGGGACTGGAGGATTTAACTGGATGGAGTGATCGACAATTTGGTTAATGTCTTTCAAAAGTATAAATATCACATTTCTATCATCCCATAATTGGGAATGGAGTTGGATGATTGTTGGAGGGATCGGAGTATTATTAGCCTTGATATTTTATTCTAGTTTTGATCTACTACTACTACCATTGGAAAGATATTTGTCATGGGGGTTACTGTGTTTCCTTGCGTTGTACACGGTACTGCTGTATTTACTCTTTAGAACCCAAAGTACTGGTAAATCGGCAAGATATTGGCGTCCAAATGGTCTTGCAAGGTTACGCAGCTATCTCACGTTCCTTCCAATAACATCCATTATTAAAGAAGCAAAAGAATCGGATCCCACAAGATCACAAAATGATGAGAATGACTTGCAATGGAGAATAAGTGTGCAAAAGGATTTGTTGATTGAGGCCATTTTAAATGAATACGTGGAGCCTTGGTATAGCAAGATAAGTAGCAATACAAGCTTTTTGAAACAGTGTAGGTCCATACTTCGATCCATTTTTCAACAAGTTGGGGAAAAGTTGAGACAGGTTGGGATTGGAGTTAAATACAATAACAACAATAATGAATAGATATACAATATATTTAGATTGATAGAAATGAAATGGCTCAAGAAGCCATTCAAACGGTTCACCTCCATTGGAAAGAATATTGTAATGCCGTCTCAAAGAGTAATTCAACAGGAGAAAGTATCATCAAATCCTTCAAGTAGGGACAACTACTCAATTAATATCCATCAATATGAATTAACATGTTCCAATATTTTAGATTTGTGCATCCATACTTGCAGGATGAGGCGGAAGTGTCGGGACGCTATGAAAAGATGATTTGTCAACTACTAGAGGAGCTTGTAATCCCAGACCTTCAATCAACACTTTTGGTTCAATTTCTTTCCGGAGTTTTGGTCAAAAGCTTTTTCCTTTATTATATTGAACTAATATCTCAACCATGTTGGATAAATAATAATTTAATAACGCTGTTATCTTCGGATGCAGTGCTTGCAGAGCTTGCTGCAGGTTGTTCTTCTCAAAATAGTTCTTCCCCTGCAACACCTTTGCCGGAACGTTTTACCAAAAACATTGGAGAGTTTTGTTCTTTATCCACGCCCAGTGATGTATCCTCCAGCTTCACTTCACAAAGCAAAGAATCCACAACAGAGCCAAGGGATGAGACACTTTTTCTATTTGAACGAAAAGAGATTCAAGACCTGTTGCCAGAACATCCATCCCATGAGTGGGATAAATTAAGGGATAGTCCCTTAAGTAGAGCTACTCCATCCCCTTCTACATCCCTTTCATCAGCCCTTAGTGGGATCATACCAACCACGGCTTTTCCTTTGTTGCCTTCAGGTACTTATATTGTTGAACCTTACAATGGGATGGAGGATTCACCAATTCACACCAGCGTTGAGACATTCAGCTCCTCCAATGTCCTAGATCTTGAGAGTCCAAATCATTCATCTTGCTCTATAAATAAGAGGAAAGATGCTTATTTTCCACCCTCATCATCTCATCTTGAGTATGGAGGATCTTGTTCAGAGGAAGGATTTAGCACTGCTGTAAAAGTAACTACTCCCCCCACCCATTATTATTCTTTTGAAGACGTTAGCTCCACAAGATCCAGTCATCCAATGTTAGACGCTGCAACCCTATCCGTGGATAGGGCTCTTGACAATAAAAAGAAGAAGCAAGAAGCCTCCTCCAAGAGTAATCTTCATGAACTCAAAATACTGGGGGAAGGGGAACTAAAAAATAAAAGATCTCCGGTTTATGAAGAACCAGAGGACTTTGCAACGAGTATTGCCAAGCTTAGATCTCTTTTGGAGCAAAAAGATAGTCGGAAGAATTTACATGAGCCTTCTCCAACTCCTTCGTTTTGCACGGCAATCACACCAAATTCGGAGATCAATGGGGCTGAAGGACAACTTGGACCAAATGAGGTTGAAGAGTATCAAAGTGGATTAGAGGGCGACAATAGTTGGATCATGAATGAGACTGAAGGGTATGTGTTCGGGAACAATTGTGGATGCAGGTAGTTTGATAAACAATCTTTTCAGAACCACAATTAGAACTGAAGGTGGAGATGAAGTTGCTGGTTTGAAATGCTACTTCTTAAACATTACAATTCCAAAAGTAGAATCATTTAATGACTCCGGAGGTCAACTTGACTTTTACTGTATTCAGGTAATACCAAAAAGAGACCATAAGGTTGCTTCATTTCCAGTAAATAAACGTTAATTGTATGTAGTATGAGGGCGTTTATTTGGATGAAAAGTATGAAGCTCAAATAGGTCTTGCTGGAAAAGTTATTTTGAGAACGACAACGATCAAACGACGATTCAAAGAGTTTCTTAATCTTCAATCAAAGTTGGAAGAGCATCCCTTGTGGAAACCGCATTTGAAAGGGATCAAAGCCCCTAATCGGTGGCTTAATCTTTCATTTTCTAAAGCGGATGCAGCAACCACTAGGAAAGCAATGTTGGAACGTTACATAACCCAGTTATGCACTCATCCGGTTTTGGGAACGTGTAGAGAGGTGTTACAATTTATGGCTTATGGGGATGATGGATTTGCATTGAATCCTTTGGATATGAATGATCCTAAACATTTACTCTCCAATAAAATGGATAAGGTTGCAAATATAATGGCGAATAATTCCATGATATCATAAGCCCCTTCTTACTTTTACAGTTGGCAAAAAAATTTACTGGGATGATAAACTCTTTGAAAGATGTACTTCCAAGCTTTGAGTCTAATCCACCATCACCTCATTCAGATATTGGAAGTCCTGCGGATTCAAAAAATCCAAACAATCCAGAACCTTTCAGGTTTCGAAAAAATAATCCTCTAAACAATGGTGAGAAGGAGAGGGACGAATCCCTTGCTCCAACAATGGTAATCTGTTGCATTGTTATAACTGTTATTTTAAATCCTTTTTTGAGATATCTAGAATACTCCTTGGTTTGAAAACTTGGTGCCATTGGAGAATGAAGGGGACTCTTCGTTGCTTGAAGAAAACAATCCAAAGCTGTCAAATGTAACTGTGAAAGTATTGGATGCGTCTCCCGATGGTTTGTTTTTTCTGACGGATTCTTTTTTTCATTGTTCAAACATTTGATATGGATTTAGAAACCCCTGATGATAGTATAACCTACACAACCTATCCATTAGCTGGAGCAGTAACCCAACTTTTATGTGATGTGCTATGGCTTCCAAATTGTCGGCCTCATAACGGTACACTATTTCTAATTACTTGTCTCAAAACTATTGAAAGGGTTTAACCACAGCTTCCGTCTCAACCTTTATGTCCTTGAGTGGAAAGTCATTAGAGAACTATGTACAAGAAACGATTGAAGTATTTTTGTCTGATGAAGCAATTATTGGATATTTAGAATGGCTGGCGAAATCTCTTTCAGCAGAAACTGAAAGCGTACAAGATTTCCCATATGAACTATCGTCTGAAACGGATTTGAAAAATTGTCTTAGAAGTCGCATTCCAGGTAAATGAAAACAACAATTGGTTAAAACGACTAACTGCTTGGGTCCTATAAACAGCGTGGGTTCGTTGGATGTGGGGCAGGAATCGATTAGATATGACGATAGAGAGAATAACTGGGTTATTTCAAAATCCAATTCTAAACCAAGATTTAGTATTGTCCCTCAGTGAAGCTGTATTCTCAAAAATAACGCCGGCCCCATAGCCACAAAACTAAAGAGCAATGAATCACTAACCACAGTACATTATCTTGTCAAATAAAAGTAGTCTTAATTAGTAAACCCAAGTTTTTATTTTATAATCAAGTACACGAACCATAGAGCACGGGTAATGAGCAATTCCATTTTAAGTTAGTACTGATGAAACGAATACGATAAGGAAACGATGGAATAGAAACCAATTCATTTTCCTTTTGGATATTCAACATAATCCAACTCTTCCGGTATTCCAAATGCTTTATTCACATCAGCCTCTCCCAAACTAAACTTATCTCGAAGCCAGGTCCTGTATGTGAATAGATTATCAGTCCATCGATTTGCGGAAGCCTTGAATTCCTAAAAACAAATGTTTCAAACACTGCTTCAATTGATTCAAAGCTTCCTACCACCGTCTCCAAAAGTTCCTTGTTTACTACTTCTGGATCAGAATCTTCATAAAGCTCCAACAATTTCTTAATTCTTTCAATATTCTTCTTCAAAGCAATAATTTTTGCAATCATTTCCTCCCTTTCTGGTGTTTCATTGCGGCTCAACTACACACCTCAAACATTCAAAGGAACGTCCTTCAAAATTCAACTTACCTTGGCTCTCTTGGCTTGTTGAACAATTTCTTCCTTCTTCCCTTCAAATTCCTTCTCATTAGTTCCCAACTCTTCTAATTTCCGTTTCCTCACTTGTGTCGCCTTACTAAAAACAACAATATGGAGCTCAGTTCTCTAAATAATACGCTAACGTTGGTCAAAAACGCAATATGCTCGATAGCAAGATGCGCTTTACAAATAAATAAAAACTAGTATTACCTCGGCAGTGCCCAAAAGTACGTTGACGTCCCAATCTTTTCTGAATCAACGTATCCATCATCCGCCAAACTTTGTACGACGTCCTTCACAGACTGTGCCACAATTCCCTTCTCCTGTGGTCCAATTTTCTCCAAGTCCTGCAAACCCTTATTTTTGTACCATGTCCCTCTCCCCCCGTTACCTTACCTTTAGTTGAAAGACGTCTTTTTTTGCATAAAAAATCTCCAACATTCTTGATCTCTTTTCCTCTAAACTAAGGCCCCTTTTTTTCCCTGCCATGATCCAAACGTTTTTTCTTCAGGAGGTGTTGGTGGTCGTGCTTGATTTGGAAATGTGCGAATATCTTTGGCGGTTGGAATTTTAAAAAATGTTTCACATTGCCCCTCCCTCTTTGAAGACGCGGTTTAAAAAAAGGTTGCAGTGCTGATAGAAAATCTTCAACAACATTTTGACCAAAGGTGCGGATCGTGGGCAACGCTGCACAAATTCTGACTAAAAAGAAGATGACTTCCGTTAATAATCATGCAACAAAGGTGGGTGAGGGGAAGGGGTTGAGGATTTTATGATTTAAAAGGGTTTTGTAATTCCAGGTCGGAGAAATATTTGCAGCGGCTGGAAACGCTTTTAGCAAGTTGGGAGAGTTGACAATGCATTTACATGGTCCATTGGATTCAGCAGGGGGGTAAGAAAAGACTAGTTAATATCTTAAAATATAAGGAGCGTAATTATTGTAGATCTATTTGGACGGATGAGGAAATGGAAATGATGCGTTCTTGTATTACCAAATTTGGGGAGGAATTAGATGTTATTTGTGAACGAGTTAGGTCTCGCAGCGCGTAAGGAAATTTATCTTACAGCGGCTGTAGTTTAGGGAGCTTGTAATTGAAATAGATTTAGATTACATTGTTTTGACTGAGTACTAAGAAGGGGTTTGACTTTTTTTCAGATCACAACGTCGTATTTCTATGAAGAAAAAGACTTATGAAGACATGGGTATGGAGGTATGTTGTTTTCTTAGTGTTTCGTACTAATTTTAGACATACTTGTTGAGAAAGTTGTTAAAAAATATGTTTGTGAGTATTGTGAGTTATATTTAGGGTTAACTTGAAATATGGTATTAGCTTCCTCGCTTAGACGTAACGCTGAGCATGAACTTAATATAGTGCTCTATTATATTAATTTAAACAAGAATCTTGGTTATCTAGTAATTTTTTTAAATTCTAGGCCGTCCCTGCAACTCAAGCAGTAGTAGTCAACTCCTCGACCTCTTCTTCTGCTACGGGTATCAGTAGCACGCCAACATCAGCTTCACCTGTTAGAAAATTGACTTCAAGTTCTCCAATTAAGCAAATCACTCCTAGTTCTATGAAGAATTCCGAAGTCACCCTTAATGGTAAGGATACATTTGCATCAATTTCAACAATGGAAAAAACACATTGACAAATGTTTAATACTTTAAATCAATCGAAAAAGCAGAGAATTTGTAAAAACAACTTTTTTCCAGCTTTGAATGCTTCTGATGGGGATGTGGAAAACCTCAATGCTCGACTTGACTATGACCCTTCTACTGTTTCATCTTGAAACTCAAGTTTGACAAAGCCTTCTCATTTATATTCTTTTATGTTATATTTGTGTACAATGGAGTTGTCCTTATGTCCCTTCATAATTAATATTAAATGAATAAAGAGTACAAACCAGTTTTTTTTTTATTGTTTGAACAAACACTATTCTTAAATGTTGCGAGATCTTAAACAGTGTTAAAAAAAGTACCCAGACTTCTTACAAATTATTCTCATCAAAAACAGTATTTAAATGCTGTAAACGAATTGGACTTGTTTAGCCTAACATAATATGAGGTTTTTATTTGTTACTAGTTTAGGTAAAGTTTGCCGCTCCAGAACTTGGTTCGTTGGCTTCCGTAACACTGCCGTAGTTTCCAGACAAGCCGTACAAATGACCATTGTACTTGGTATCATCAATGTTGTCTTCAAAAAACATCTATTGAAAAAAACAAAGGATGAAATGTAAAGGAGGAGATCGTGGTGTCAGCTCAGATACTTACCTCCTTCATTTTGAAAAATGTTAAACCCGTAACCAACGAATCACTTCCTGCTTGATGTTGAACTCCTATTCGCTCAATCTGTAGGTCTTCCGCTACTTCTTGCAGTCCTCCCTTTAACGTTCGACAACTTTTCATAAGATACTGAAATAAATTATGGATGAATGTATCCCTCCTCAAATTTAACTTACTTTGATATCATAGACGAATGGAAAATGGAGTTTGAGCAAATCAAAAAAATCAGCCTCATTAGGAGGAAGGCAACGATCAGTTAATATGCGGAAGAAATATCCAAAATCGTATCCACTATAAACAAACTTGTGTAACAAACCAAACCACCGTGAAACAAGATTTTGACCTCACCTATGGAATGATACCCACTTAACATTCTCATTCAAAACTAATCCAGATGTTATGAGGAGTTCTGAAAACTCAAAGGGATTTATTCCATCTGTTTCAAGTTTTTGAAACTGTATCCCACAATTTTGAAGTAAATCAATGCTATCACTGGCATGCATGTCCTCCCTAGTCCCAAAAACGTTTAAATAAATCAACACTAGCAGCTACTCTTACGATAAACTAAACTTGAAATTAAACTGCCATGTTGTGATCCCCTTGGGTAATTGTCCATGCTCATCAAAAAGTGTTATCCCAGCTTGAATCAATCTCAACAGATCACAATTAACCCTTAGGACTTGATATTGATATTCCTGTGTTGTTCGAAAGGTTCCAAGTGGCCTTGCAACCACTCCCGGAAATTCAGTATCCTATTACATAACAGCCAAAAATTAAAATTCGGAATAAGAAGACCCCTCCTCAACCCTTTACTCACCATTGCCACATATGTATAATTTTGCCTTATCAAGCTCCTTATCTTTTTGAACTCTTCTCGTAGATTATGGGCCCAAACATCCCTTATCCCTGTGTGCTCTTCAGATTGCTGTATAGGAGGATAACCTCTATTGTTATGATGATGACCGTTCAAATGTTCTCCATCCATTCCTAATTACCAACAAACACAAAAGGATATAATATTTAATGAATGTGGATCCAATGAAGATGAACCTGCTGATGAGTTTTCAGTTAAACGTCGTACAGTCATTGCTTCTTAACCCAAGCCCTTATCCCTTCATTCCTTTAAGACTGTGGAACAGAACTAAAGGTGTGTAAATAAAACTAGAACGATTACAACATTGAGTCCTTGTTCTCATTGACCAAGAGGAGCAACTTACCAACGTTTACGTCAAGTTTTCTAAAAAAAAGAGAGATAACCAACAATATAAATAGATCTCGTCCACCAGCCGCAGTGGTAGACTCAAATTTCGTAGAAAACATCCTTCACGGCCTCATGAACAAATTCATCTCATTTTACCCCATGGACAGACTCCATTTTTAAGGTTTTTTATTATTATGATGATTATTATGATTATTCCCTGAAGATGAGGATGGTTACAAGAGTCTTACAAGATTATGGTATAAAAGATGCAATGGTAATAGGAGTATAAAATGGAAATAGCTGTAGTTGTCGTCAAAGTCACGGACGTTGACGAGTGAGTAGACCTCCTTTGCTCCTAATATACTTAACGGGGGTGCTTCCAAGTTTGTTGGTAAGAGCATCTTCCTTTGAGCCAGTTCCCGAAGCTTTGTTCTTGCCCCTTGCACTTAGATTGGTGGGGTATGAAATACGGTAAATGAGTAGGGAGAAATTGGGAACCACCTCTTGACTTGAGATAGCAAGGACGTGACGATTCTTTGTTGATAATGCCGACTGGATTTTAAATGATGGTGTTAAATCATCTTCATCATCTGTTGATGAGGCATACTGCCATTGAGGAAGGGTTTTCTTAGACCCTGTTGGAGTAGATTCAATCATGGATTGGTGTTTAAAGGTATCACACGTTGGGACTGGATTTCCAAAGATAGGAGGGATAAGTCCCTGTTTAACTGCTTGAGATAAACGGGGACGTTTTTTCCAAGGAAAGTAATCCTTTGACGGATTTTCAGTAAATGGGGCGAAGGGCCCGTGACCAGCATTTTTAAGGACCTTCACAAATTCTGGGTTTAAACCCAAGGAAATATTCCATGAAGAATCCCACGGAGTTCCAATCATATCAATTTGTTGATCCAAAATATCACACAGCATTTTATCAAGTTTGGATTGCATATCATCCAACGTTCTGTCAACCCTACATAAACCTCAATTAACAACTATATAGTACTCTATTTTATAAGGAACTTACGAAACACTGTCGGTGAATTCAACTCTTTTGGGATCCAACAATCCTTGAGTCCTACAAACTATTCTTTGCTGAGTGCGTGGGATGTTTTGCTTATCCGTCATATTAATGTGGAAAACAGCCCCTTCCAAACACCCTTTCCTCATTAAATGAACCATATCTTTGCTAATCTCATGAACATACTCCTGAGAGCTCTCATCCTTGAACACCTAGGTGAGGAAAGGAACCATCAGCTCTTATATTCTTATATAAAGAAGTAATAAAAAAAAGGTACCGGGATCTTCCCCACCCCTCCCACCACTTCCATCCTAAATGCATGCTGGGGATGCAATTTGTGGATGTAGACGAAAGCAGTAAAGGCTCTTTTAAAAAACGTATTGATCCTTTCATAAAGTAGGTCCTGGAATTGGTGGAATGCCACCTGGATCTTGTTATCTGCCACCCCTCCTGTCTCCTCCAGAAGAAGAAGATGATATGGCTTGTTCCAAAGATTCCCATCCTCCTCAAGGTTGACTGAAAACAATGGGGGGTGGGGTGGGGGTGGTTGGTTCTTTGTACTCCCTTTGTTGGATTTCCACATTACAAGAATATTGAATTGATTTGTAAATTTGGGGCTAAAAGGGTTGAAGCGTGTAGATGTAAGATTGTAAAAGTAGAGTGTACTTATGTATATGTTGTTACATAGACGGAGGATCAAAACACCCGCACCATCAACTTCACCGCTTCCATTCAACATTCAATTGTTTTGATCAATCAAGTAAACGTTAGATCCAAAAGGATTGAATCAAAGGTAAGAGCAAGTGCATCATACAAGTGGAATTATGTCATAGGATCTAATAATAAACAATGAGGAGTAGGATGGAACCATTAAATAAAGGAACAACTGGAGAGGCTCAGGAGTTAGGAAATAATGGAGACAATTCCGTAAGTTTGGAAATTTTCGGGATTTTCGGCTAAATTTATTAAATACCAGAGTTCTTCTTCCGACACGGGAACCAGCTCTTCAAACTCTAAAGGAAAGACGGAGGATTTTAATACAAAATTGGAAAGAGATAATGCAAAAAGATTTGACTATTTGTTAAAACAAACGGAAATATTTGCACATTTTATGGCAACTGGGGATAGGGATAAATCCCCAACAAGTCCTTTAAAAATTAAACCAACAAAGGAAGAGAGGCATAGAAAGAAATTGGAAATTAGAAGGATGTCAGAGGCTGGAGAGTAAGATGTTTTTTTAATGTTTCGTTTTTTTGGAGATTAGGAGGAATTTATTTTTAATTGGTTGTATAATATATAGTCATCGACATCGGATGACGGAACAGGAAGAGGACGAAGAGTTGATGACGGATGCTAATGCTTCTTTAAAGACAATTATAAGTTTTGACACCTCCCCACCATATATTAAGGGAGGGGAAATGAGGGATTATCAAGTACGAGGACTTAATTGGATGATTTCATTGTATGAGAATGGGATTAATGGGATTCTTGCGGATGAGATGGGTCTTGGGAAAACGTTACAAACGATCTCATTATTGGGGTAAGAAGGGGTTAAAGAGGGGGGTTGGAGCATGGGGAATTGAAATTCTTTTAATAATAATTACAGCTATATGAAGCATTATCGTAACATACTGGGGCCTCATTTGGTTATTGTTCCAAAATCTACTTTGACAAATTGGATGAATGAGTTTGATAAGTGGTGTCCTTCTCTGATTGCAGTGTGTTTGATTGGGGATCAGGAGAGCAGGGTATGTAATTAATTCAACAATTTAAGACTTGACTTGATTCAAAACTAGTCTGCATTTATACGGGATACTTTAATGCCTGGTGAATGGGATGTTTGCGTTACATCCTATGAAATGGTTATAAGGGAAAAGGCCGTTTTGAAAAAGTTTCAATGGAAATATTTAATTATTGATGAAGCTCATCGTATTAAAAATGAAAAATCTAAACTTTCTGAGTATGTACGAGAGTTCAAATCTGGAAATCGGTTGTTACTTACTGGAACCCCATTACAAAATAATCTTCACGAACTTTGGGCTCTTTTAAATTTTCTTTTGCCCGATGTATTTAACTCGTCTGAGGTATGAAAATGAAATGCAGTTTAATTGTCTTGTGATATTTTTTATGGAATATAAAAAACTACATTTCTATGATAGGATTTTGATGAATGGTTTAATACAAACAATTGTTTGGGAGATAACGCTCTTGTGGAACGACTACATTCAATACTCCGCCCATTCCTTTTAAGACGATTGAAATCTGAGGTGGAGAAACGGTTAAAGCCGAAAAAAGAACTGAAAGTGTATTTAGGACTTAGCAAGATGCAACGAGAATGGTACCAACAATTTAAATTGGGGTTAAAGTATCACAAATTGTCTTGTTAACATTTTAGGTACACTAAAGTATTGATGAAGGACATTGATATTGTAAATGGGGCTGGTAAAGTTGAAAAAATGCGACTACAGAATATTCTCATGCAACTTCGAAAGTGTTGCAATCACCCATACTTGTTCGACGGAGCTGAACCAGGTCCCCCGTATACGACTGATATGCATTTGGTTACAAATTGTGGAAAAATGGTGATATTAGACAAGTTGCTGCCTAAACTTCAAGGCCAAGATTCCAGAGTGTTGATTTTCAGTCAGATGACTCGAATGTTGGATATCCTTGAGGACTATGCTATTTGGAGGAATTATCAGGTATGACAAGAATTGAAGTTTACTTCTTTATGTACTTTTTTATACATGTATGTTGTTTTCTATTAGTATTGTCGTTTGGATGGTCAGACTCCTCATGAAGATCGGCAGACTCAAATCAATGAGTTTAATGCTCCTGGAAGTAAAAAGTTTCTTTTCATGCTTTCTACAAGAGCAGGTGGTTTAGGAATTAACTTGGCCACTGCTGATGTAGTCATTATTCTGGATTCAGATTGGAATCCTCAAATGGATCTCCAAGCAATGGTAATCATCTAATCGACGACTTCATTACATGCTTGTTTAGTTGTTTACACGGCCCTGTTGATCAAATCCTTTGATTGATTCACAATCTTTATAGGATCGAGCACACAGAATCGGTCAAACAAAACAAGTTCGAGTATTTCGGTTCATTACTGAAAACACTATTGAAGAAAAAATTGTTGAACGGGCAGAAGTAAAACTTCGTCTGGATAAACTGGTTATTCAACAAGGTAAAAGCCAATATAGGAATAGCCAAGATTTTTGACGATATCTAAGGTTTGTCTAAATTCATGTAGGTCGACTTGTAGACCATAAGACCAACCAACTGAACAAGGATGAGATGCTTAACATTATTAGATTTGGAGCTGATCACGTATTCGCGTCCAAGGACTCGGAAATTACAGATGAAGATATTAATGCAATTCTTGAAAAGAGTGAAGTAAAAACTGAGCAGCTAAATGCAAAACTTGGTACATTGGGAGAATCATCTCTTCGGAATTTTACTTTGGATGCCCCAACTGAATCTGTTTACAAATTTGAGGGTGAAGATTACAGGTGATACTAAATCCTATCCTTTTCAACTGTTTAGTTTTATAAGTCTGATTTGTAATCTATTTTCAATTCTAGGGAGAAACAAAAAACATTTTTGGGTCATTGGATTGAACCTCCAAAGCGAGAACGTAAGGCAAATTATGCGGTGGACGCCTACTTCCGAGAAGCTCTTCGAGTTTCTGAACCTAAAGCTCCGAAAGCACCCAGGCCACCAAAGCTGCCGATTGTTCAAGATTTCCAATTCTTCCCTCCTAGACTATTTGAATTATTGGATCAAGAAATATACTACTATAGAAAAACTGTTGGATACAAGGTTCCCCGAAATCCTGAGCTTGGTACCGATGCTCCAAAAATTCAAAAAGAAGAGCAAAAGAAAATTGACGAATCAACTCCACTCACGGAAGAGGAACAGATTGAAAGAGATAGTCTTCTCAATAAAGTAAGTCAACTCAATTTATATCCACCAACAATTTCCTGTTCAATTGAAAAAAATATATTTTTTTTGTATATTATACATTGTATCTTATGTTATTGGTTAAATTGGATTGATTGATAGATTAAATCTAAATTGCTTTTTATGAATTATTTTCAGGGTTTTACAAGTTGGACGAAACGAGATTTCAATCAGTTCATTAAAGCAAATGAAAAGTATGGTAGGGATGATATTGAAAACATAGCGAAAGAGGTTGAAGGTAAAACTCCTGAAGAAGTTATCGAGTACAGTGCAGTGTTTTGGGAAAGATGCCATGAGCTGCAAGATATTGATCGAATTATGGCACAAATTGAAAGAGGAGAGGCTAAAATACAACGGCGTGCTGGTATTAAAAAAGCATTGGACGCAAAGGTAAGTTTTAAAATGTCTTGTACAAATAGTTGTAACCTAATTTTTAACTTTTATAGATGACAAGATATCGGGCACCCTTCCATCAGCTTCGTATAGCTTATGGGACGAACAAGGGTAAAAACTATACGGAAGAAGAAGATCGTTTTCTGGTTTGCATGTTGCACAAGCTTGGATTTGACAAGGAAAACGTTTATGATGAGTTGAGAATTGCTGTTAGGTATTTAAAAATCTTGTTTTCCTTGTTATTTGAAATGCTTGATGAATGCTTGATGACCTTTCAGAGCTGCTCCACAGTTTCGTTTTGACTGGTTTATAAAATCCAGAACTGCCATGGAACTCCAAAGACGATGCAACACGTTGATTACTCTTATTGAAAGAGAGAATCAAGAAATCGAAGAAAAGGAGAAACAAGAAAAGAAAAAGCAAAAAAGTAGTAGCAAAACCGCCCCCACTCAACCCAGCAAAGTGTCAGACAAGAAGCGAAAAAGTGATTTATCATCCACTGACCAAAAGCCGAAAAAGAAGAAGAAAACGGAGTAGCTCACTCTCTTGAATTTGGTCCATTTCCCTTTTTTACAAGCAATGATCTTCCTAACTTATTTCCTTGCAACTTAATTGTTTTTGACTTTGTACCCTTTCCAATTTTTTTGAGTAAGTGTTAGCTATGGAATTGATTTTGTGTAATAAATCCTCATACTAAAGGTTTTTAAAAATGAGGTAGTAGTGTCCCTCCTCCCTGCAGTCCCTCAAGGCTCCTTTGTTTTCATCCTTTCAACATCTGTCTCAACTCTTTCCTTTTGAACTTTGTATCTGTGTCTGGTGGATGCATAATGAATGTATGATGATGATGATGATGAGATGAACATGGGATGATGTTGCCATCACCTTGAGAGTTCTCCATTTCCCATTGCATACTAACTAGAGTTTGAAGGTGATGCTGATTATGTTGATGAAGAGTTGTTCCCAATAATAAACATGATAGATTAAATATCTTTGCTTGTATCATTCCAGTCACATTCTTGTGGAAAAAGGTGTGAGAAGCAACCCCTTCCAGGAGTCAAGGGAACTGAACACCCAACTACATCCAAGTGGAGAGATTTTGGTGGGAAGTTGAATCGTCATTTTCAGCAACATCACGGCCCCGTCCGCTTGCCATCCTTTTTTGGGGAAATAAATTCAAACTCTTCTTTTAAAAGACGTGGGAGGTGAGGGGGATGGGGGGAACTTATTTCATCTTATTTTATACATTTTATCCATTTTTTTAGATTATGGACGCTAAGGACACTAAGGAGGAGGTTGAAGGGACCTCATCCCTCATTATGGATCTGTACAAGGAGATTTCTGCATCCCCCGTCAACATTGCCTTGTTGCTGGCCATTTTGGTGTTGCTTTACAAGATTTTCAAAGGGAAGTCTGAAGATGATGATGGTGGAGCCAAGGTTGAGCCTCCTTTACCCAAAATGAAGAAACAAGACATGACGTTGGAGGAGTTGAGGAAATTTGATGGAATTCAAGGCGATGGAAGAGTCCTTTGTGCTATCAATGGAAGGATCTTTGATGTTACAAAGGGCAAACGATTTTATGGACCTGGTACGACGTTGGGGTTTTTTTGAAGTTCAAGTATTAATGATATCCTATATGATATGATATATAGGGGGTCCTTACTCTTCATTTGCGGGTCATGATGCATCAAGAGCCTTGGCTATGTTTCAAACAGATTTGGTAAAGGAGGAATATGATGATTTGTCGGATTTGGACAGTTCACAAATGGATTCGGTTCGTGAATGGGGTGAACAACTTGCGGGTAAGGGGAACTATTTTTTTGAGGAGGAGGAGCATCAATTATAATTTGGTTTGTATTACTGTAGAAAAGTATGATATCGTTGGACGACTACTCAAGCCTGGAGAAGAACCAAGCACCTACTCTGATGATGAGGATGAAAAGAGTAAAGACGACTGAATTTTTCCAAAAGTACAATAGATTATTAAGGAATTTAATCACGATAATGTAAAAGTGAACACACTCCATACAAAAGTTTTTAAAGGCTACCTTCCACATCATTCTGAATATAATAAATTTTAATGGATTGAATATTAAGCAAGCGTATATAAGGTCTAATTGGATGGAGATTCAACTATTTTCTAAATAATTTCGATTGCTCTTGTATGTAAAAATTGGGCCCAGTAGAATTTAAATTGTTTAAATAAAGATATTGTAAAATGAACTTGGCTACCTCACCCACTACACTAACATGTATTCTACTAATCGTATCAAGTAGTTTGTTTTAAACATTATTTACAGACTCTTGGTTCCCAAAAAAAGTTGCATCAGATCAAGTTTGTTTCATGAGTACTATTGTGAGTTAAGAATGTTCCTCTTTAAGATCATTCAGTCTCAGAAATAAATTTCAAAAGTCTGATTAGTTTTTGTACGACCTTCGCCCCTTGTATGCAAATATGAGTATGCACGTAAAGAGGAGACATAAAATCTGGATTGACCCAATTCCAATCAATGTCCCAATAAAGTATGGACTCTTGCTTTTCATCCAATCAATAAATTTTTCTGCACAGCCCTACAAATAAAATAATCAGCAATGTAAAATGTGATAAGAGCTCAATCAATACAAATCAATTAGCACTTACCTCCTTGTAAATGAAGGAGCTATCTTTAATTGCATCCGGAATCAATGGATTGAATTGAATGTCCCGAGCTCTTTCACAAACGGAGTCTGCAACATCTGCACAACAACTTTTTGGAACTTGATATCCATTCTGAGGCGGGGCACTTAATCTCATATCAATTGTTCCAAGGGAATCATGTTGTTTATTCCCACGAATAAGAACATTCATGCTATAATCCTTGTAGCCCGTTGCACCACAACATTTCATCTGGAATTTGTAAGATTAAAAAAATCCATTCCTCTTTTAATCCTTTTGTAGCAGTACCTCCATCTGCATCATATCCCAGGCCTTTGTCCTATATTCCTCAACCCCGTAGTAATTTTGTACGGAGTTCTTCAAAAGATTGCGAAACTGGGTGATGAAATCATCTTGATGTAAATAGCAATAGAGCCCGGCAGCCAGCTCCGCAAAGGAGATCAACAAAACGATGGCGAAAAACTGCAACAGAATCTAACCCCTTAACCCCTTAACATCAACGTCCCTTACCAAAGTAAGTAACGTCGAGGATTGTTTAAATCCTCCACAACATCCCAACAACCCTCCAATCAACATCAAGGACCCAGCAACAACCAAACACCATTTCCCATACATCAAATAATAATTGTCTTGATCCGTAGGTTTAGTGAGATCCATGTAAGGCTCATGCTCGGCCAAAAGATAAGCGGAAATACCAACAATAGCGGCTCCCGTGATCTTGGAGTATATTCCATTGATGAGCCTTATCTTTTTAAGAAAATAAAGTAAATCTTACCAAAAACAACAGGGCGATGTATATAACTCCATATTTCATGCAACCATAACAAGCAGACATCTTAATAGAGTCCTTAAGTATCCTTTTTTTATTCGTTATATAATATTTGTCCAAAACCCTTGAGATAAATCCCTGTGTATAAAAAAACAATAAAAACTCCCCGAAAAGCGGTGGCGTTATAGTCTTTGTATTAAACTGAATGTAAACATTTGTTGCTGGCTGGAGAGAGTGTTCACCTCCACCACCAGGGGTCACTCCTACTCATTCGGAGCGAAGCCAAGTCTACTTTATACAAATGATCTGTCTGTCTGTCTGTCCGTCCTCGCATAGATTACTCGAGAACGCTTTGAGATTTCAACTCCAAACTTTGTATATGTAATGTAGGGATGGTGTGGGAGTTTGGGGGAAATTGGTGACACCCATTTTAAATGGGGACGCAGCACACTGTTCGATTTGATTTAATTTTGTGCAGAAATTCCAGGGACGTACTATCCAAAATATTTTTTGATATTAGGACTCCCCATTGAAAATAAAAAATTTCAAAAAAAAAAATTTCGACATGCGCGCTCAGAAGCGCGAAGTAGCGAACGCGCGCGCGCCCATGCTTTTTTTCCCCCAGTTCATGTGGTGAGTCATGAGTAGGTTTAAAATCCAAAATTTGGAAGCTCTAGGTCCATAAACCAAGAAAGCGCAGCTTGGCGAAAAGTCAAAAAAGGGCAAAACATGTCACTTTTGACCTCAAATATGTCCGAAGGTGGCAGAGTTCGCAGCCAGGTGAAATACGGTAATGATAGCACGAAACCTCGACTTGAATCATCAAAAAAATCCAGCTTGCGATCTCTGCCACTTGAAAAGATATGAACATTTATATGATTGGCATTTTTATTAAAACCTTGTCGAAAAATGCAATATTTTTTCGAAACGCACAGAAGCCAAAATCGATATATAGCTTCTGCAGGGTAAAACTAGAGTATTTAAATTGTTCATGACCCATGTCGACATAGCATGTCGAAATTTGTCGAATTTTTAAAATCTACGCAGATTGATAAATAAAGTATCCCTGATTGAGGATACATGATTTTTTGATGATTAAAAAATTGTCGGCATGCCAAAACGTGCAAAAATTGAAATTGTT
>JAAOWG010000067.1:0-51657 GCA_036491945.1 Paranurophorus simplex
TTGTAAAGTTTCCACTGAAGACAAATTGCAGAAAATATTGTCCAGTTGGGCTAATCGTTATAGATTCGGTTCTCATAAGAGTCAACAACCTGTTGTACCAGAAAATGAAAAAGATTTGGCCGATATGGTACGAATATGTCAAATCTTGTATGAGCTCTACCTGAAATTAACAACATTCCGTGGTATTTTACTATTTTATTATTGATTTAGTAATTTTATTGTAATGTTGGTTTTTCTTTTCACTCACAGATCCTTCCGGAATTGTAATTTGTAATGAATTCATGGCAGTTGCTGCTACAAAACGTCGAGGTTCATTATCTACTTCAACTCCTGTTCCTGTCGCAGATGATGGAAATGATGGCTTTGATTTGTCAAAAATTGGCAAAAGGATCTTACGTGGACATTACAAGTCGTTAACAGAGTTTGAAACCGATCTAGGCGTCGTATTGACTGCCTCTTCTAATATTTTGGAAAAGGATCAGCCACTTTCAAGGACTGCGGAGGCAGTAAAAAATAAGTACAAAGAGTTAAAGACACAAGCTCTTATCGATTTGGAACCTTTCATTGTTACATCAGGACCAATGGGAGATTTGCCAATGTTATTGGATGCTGACTATTCGGGTGACATTATTAGATGTATATGTGGCTGCTATGATGAAGATGGTACCATGATACAGTGTGATAAATGCTTTGTCTGGCAGCATTGTGATTGTCTTTGCGTGCCTATGAATAACCGACCTGTGGGTGAAGATTTCAAGAATCGTAAAAAGAAAGGGGCTCAGAATCAGAAGCACTCACCTAGAAAAGCGAGCTCTTCGAAACAGCGGTCAATCATACCAATCAGTGATCCTGATCTGGTGAAAGTGTATGGTGACATTGTGATAGATGTAAAAGAAGAACTCCCTGTCGCAGAACTAATTAATGACTCAACAAATGCTACTGTTAATGGAATAGATGTTTCAAATATGGAGACGCAAATTATTATTGGTGACGACCTTCATTCAACTAGCAGCACCACTAGTGATCCAGACCCTTTAACAAATGAAGTTGAATCATCCGAAATGCCTTACTATTGCGAAATATGTCAACCAAGAAAATATGATTTAGAAATACCAGTTGTCGTTGATGATGCAGATTTCACTGATAGAAAGTATTACAAAACTTTGGTTCGAGAAGATCAATTCATGATACGAAAAGGAGATCATGTGTACGTGCTTCGGGATTATCCAGCAGATCAAAAACTCGATAAAGATGGAAACGAGAAACCCAGGTTGACATACCTTACTGCACCATCACTTGATCCAGAACAATGTGACATTTTAAAGATTGATCATTTGTGGAAAGATGCAAGGTAAGCAATTTTGAATGAAATCACTTTCAAGTTTTTTAATACTCTGGTCCACTTTTACATTTTTTATCCTTATTTCAGGGGTAATAGATTTGTTGTGGGTTATCACTATTTGCGCCCCAAAGAAACATTTCATGAACCTTCCCGACGTTTCTTTCCAAATGAGATTTTGCGATCACCTGTGTCAGAAATTGTTCCTGTTGAGCTCATTCATGGACGCTGTTGGGTTGTTGATCCCGTTACATATTGCAAAGGAAGGCCTTTAGAATGTGAAGAGAAAGATTTATACATATGCGAGCTACGGGTTGATAAAGCAGCAAGAAATTTCACAAAAATTGGAAAGAATCTTTTATACAACATAAAACCATTTGCGTTCAAGTACTTTGAAACTAGATTGAAGATACAGAGAAATGTCCATGTGAGTTTCAAAAATCATTAATTAATTGAACTAATTTATACTTTTATATTTAGCCCCATGGCCCACCTAGCCCAGATTTCAAAAAAGGAATAGCTAATTCTCAAGCTAGGAACGAACGACCAGAAAAGACTAAATCTAAAAAAATTGAAAACAAAGGGAAGGGTAGAAAACAAATCATTAGTACTCTTGAGCGTCAGAAAATGGAAAAGAAGGTAAACGGGTTTTTAACTCTTTGTGAATCCTGGTTCAAAACATTCATCAAAATTATTTCAACAGAGAATTGAACAGGAAGCCAGATTGGAGAAAGTTCTTCAAGGATTGCACCAACAATTTCCCGGTTTTTTTGATTCTGAAAAAGATGGATCAGCGCTTTCATGTTTCACCGGAAGAAAAAAGACTTCAAAAAAGTTTAAATATTGACTTCAAACGTTTTCTATATATTTATTATTATTATTAATCTTGGGTAAATGAAACCATTGTGGATGAATCCGATATAAAATCTACTGGTGCGCTTTACAACAAAAGTCATTTGCACAAGTTTAAATGGGATTATTAAAATACGCTGTTCAAGGACAACGTAAACATCACTTAAGGTACAACTATTTCTAACAATTTCACAATCAGTCAGTTTCCGAAATAACCGTTACGTCTAATATTTATGAGTTGTAATAATTTTTTAGGCATGTATAATATATACAAAATGTTTTTTTGAGATTTTTTGGTTTGACTGGATCTTTTGTAACCTCATTGTTTGACATAATATACGCCCAAATTATTTATTATTGTTATTGACGAAAATTTTGATGGCCTGTGCCTTATTTGTTGACATAACTTACTGTAGTACATTTGATTATTTCAAGGGGAGGATCTACGCTCTTCTTTTAACTTCAAGCATAACTTCATCTTGAGCATTAGAATTATCATTAGGGTTGGAGGACGTGTCTTTGTCCATTGTAAGGTTTCTTGTGTAAATTGGTGCATGTCGACCTAACACAACATCTTCATTGATGTGGACTGCAGTAACATCGGAACCAGGGATTTCAAACATGGGTTCCAAAAGTATTCCTTCTAATATTGCGCGTAATCCACGAGCACCAGTTTTCCTCTCTAACGCTAGCTTAGAAACCCCTCTTAGTGCGTCAGCAGTGAATGAAAGATCAACCTGAATAAACAACAATAAATAAAAGAATCTATCCATATAATATAATACAATAAATTAAGCGTATATGCCTCACTCACATTGTCCATAGCCAACAATCTCTGAAATTGAGGAACCATTGCATTCCTAGGTTCGGTTAAAATTCGGACTAGTAAATCTTCATTCAAAGAATGGAAGGGTACAAGAACTGGGAAACGACCGACAAATTCCTAACAATAAACGAATATATATATATATTAATTCTGCTGTACAAAAACAATATTGTACCGGTATCATTCCAAATTCAATCAAATCTCTTGCTTCAACTTGTCTTAATAAAGCATCCATTTCCTTATAGTCTTCAGCAGCACTACCTAACCCACCGGACATATGAGCAAGACCAGCCTGAGAAGCAGCTCTCCTTCCTTGCTCTCCAGACGTTGGGACGCCAAAACCAAGGTACTGCAACAAAACAATTAATACAATCAATCCAACTAAATTACATTACAAAGCATATATTATTGACTCGAGGTCTAAGTATGCATACCTTTTCATTCTTTCTGCGAGAAACAATGCGGTCAACACCATTAAATGCACCAGAAGCAACAAATAAAATATTTGTTGTGTCAACTTGGACGGATTCTCCTCTCAATTTTCTTGGAGCATTTCGTTCAGGAACATTTACAATAGCTCCTTCTAACATCTGAAATTAACCAATTGGTCAGTGCTACTTACACATCAAGATATTTCTACTATGTTTACCTTTAACATTCCTTGTTGTACGCCTTCACCACCAACATCTCGCAACTGATGAATTCCTGGAACAGCTCCAATTTTATCAACCTCGTCCAGAAAAACAATTCCTGTAGGGGAAAACACAATTTAGCTTTTTCAATTCTGTGGAGCACATTTTAATACCAGACTGTGCCCTTTCAACATTGTAATTGGCATCCTGGAGTAATTTGGCAATAACTGATTCTATATCTTCTCCAACATAACCAGCTTGAGTCAAAGTTGTACAGTCACAAATGGCAAAAGGCACATCTAAGCACATTGCAATTGTCTGTGCAAGCAATGTTTTCCCACATCCAGTTGGTCCCAACAATAAAATGTTTGATTTATCCAACTTTGGCTCTTGATGCAAATTATCAAGAATATCACTCCCAACGGCTGTGCTACTTCCAGTTTGTTGTGTAGGAGGGGGTGGAGGTGGCTGACCATAAATAGGTGCTTGTCCCATTCCATTATACGTTTGACGTTGTCCCTGTCTACCTTCGTAGTAAGTGTCGGAATTTGCCCAGCTCGGACCCAAATGATGGGGATGAGTATGTTGTTGTTGTCCTTGAGGAAATGCACCAAGTGAGTTATGTCCTCCTCCAAGTCCTCCCAAATGTAAGAGATCTGAAAAATTCATTTTGAAAATCAATTAAAGTAAACGTTCACCTTTTCCTTGAAATTAATTATTATTTAAATAACTGAATTTCAAGGTTAGAAAACTTTCATACGGTGTGAAAAAGTATTGGAGAGGTCGGTAAATCCATCAGCATTCCGAGCGACGGGTTCCATAGGTTGTTTGGATGCAGGGGTTTGTAGATTGACGCTCAACCGCTTGTAATGATTGTACACAGCAACTGACAGTACTTTCTTGGCTTGTTCTATTGAATTGAACCAAATTCATTAAAATACATACATTTTTAGAACCATCAACGTGTTATTATTTTTACGACTTACCTTGTCCAACAACATGACGATCCAGGTACTCGAAAATCTTTTTAGGAGGCGGCGTTTGCTTCTTGTTATTCACATTTGGATATGTGTATCGACCATTTGGTATTTGTTCATTTTCCGGCCTCAACGTCTCTCGAACCGTCTTTCTCCCATCATAATCGGAAAGCACGACGAAAAAGTGTTGGCATTTATCACATTTCACGAATCTCGTTGAAGCTATACTCAAAATCATCAAAACCCTCCATTAAATAACAATATTCAAAAACCTACAAACAAATGTTTCCACATGCACACATGGATCTCCACATTTGGGACAAGTTAGGCCATCCCTATTAGATGAACCACCCCTTGACCCCCCTCCAGAGCCTCCTCCCGATCTTTTAATATCTTGAGATTTCCCTTCTGAAGAAGGGGGTGGTGGTGTTGATCCTTGAGATCTTGCACAAGAATAATCTGAATCTACAAAAGCCTTTATTTTACACTCCTTTCCATTTTCCTACCCTTACCATCAAATCCGGATACCGATGAGCAAATATGTCTCACAACAGGAAACCAAGAACCTCCAGAAACAATCTCTTCAATTTTTTGAGGACAACTCAAGGATGAAATTCCCTTTGCATTCCCAAATCCCAAAGAATGATATCTTCTTAACCCTCCTAATCTTGTACATTTCAAAATTCTCTTGGAGGACATCATTTAAAAAAACGTTAGTTTCGAATCAAGCTCCAATTGCTCAAGATATTTTGTATATTTTGTGCTTGAATAAAATAAAGTGTTTTCTCTATTCCCTGTCAAAACTCTTCAATTTTCTCTACAGTTGATAAGTAACCCATGGCACTTACCCAATCATTCCCTTATTGTTCATAATAATAATACGAGAGTGTCATATAAATTCCAAAAAAGAGGTATTTCCCATAAAAACTCCAGAGCTCCTTCTTGTCCCCTATTGAGATGATGTATGAGCTCTGTTTGATCACAATTCACAAATATCCTCTTCCTGACTTTCAGCAGCAGCCAGTCTCCTTGTTATTGAGTTTTTTGAATCAAATACTTCGCAGTTCTCCTTTCCCCACAAATGAAACTAACTGACGGATAAAAACGTGCAATATTTACATGAATAATTACAACTACATCTCTACAACTGGATAGAGGAATAGGAAGATGTGGATGGGATGAAGCTACTTTAATGAGGGGTATTAATCACCAAAGTTAAACAACCTCTTACATTTCCCTTTATTTGGGAGCCATCAACTTTTAATAGATGATTTACAGTGTCTCATAAAATAATCATAATATCGGTTGAATGTATTGAACAAATGTAATTAGGATGTGTCATCATTTACGCAATTCAACGTCTGTAATGTTACACAAGAATATGGGATAAGGTTTTTTTTGTATGATCATCGTCCTACCGAATGATCTTTACTTTCCTTACCTAACATCATAACATGAGTCGCTCCTTCTACCCATCCCTTCCCTATTATAAAAAATAAAATCTTTGTTCAAAAAACACTTGAGGAGACCCTTCAATCCATCATTCCCTTTTTTCCTCCATCTAAAAAATCATCATTTGTAATCCTTGGTCAAGGACGAGGTCAGAAGAAGGATTGAGATGAGATGAGACCTTTTTTTTGTCTGGGTTTCATTCTCATCTCATGTTGCCCCCAGTTCAAAAACTTCCCCATCTATTGCCCTTACATTGGAAGCCGTTGCAACCTCCTCCGCCCGCTAACCCTTCATTATTTCTAGCATCCAACTCATCCATCTCACATGTGTTCTCAAATATTGGGGAAAGGGTTCAATTCATTTCCACGTTGGTTTTCTGCCTCTAAAAAAGAGTGTGCACACGGCTTTGAACAAATATTGAAAAATTGGAGTAAATCATGGTAAGAGTGGGTGTGGTTTGTTTTTAAAAATATTTTTAATTTATTTGTCGGGGGTAGGGACGTGTTCGGACAAAGACGGTGAAGAAAGCTTCTCGAGTTATCATTGAGAAGTATTACACTCGGCTTACTTTGGATTTTCACACCAACAAAAGGATTTGCGAGGAAATTGCAATCATTCCTTCAAAACCCTTGAGAAACAAGATTGCAGGGTATGAAGGGGGGGGGGGTTAACGTTGTATAACGTTTGGTTTTGTCCATAGATTTGTTACTCATTTGATGAGGCGGCTTCAAACGAGCCAAGTTCGTGGTATTTCCATAAAATTGCAAGAGGAGGAGAGGGAGCGTCGGGATAATTATGTCCCTGAAGAATCCGCTTTGGATCGAGACATGATTGAGATCGATCAACAAACGAAGGATATGTTGAAAATGATGGATTTCCATAATCTTAGCAATCTTCAACTTACTCAAGTAACTGCAGGGGGACCTACGACTTATGGACAACGTCGCTAGTTAATGGCTATCAAACATTTTTATGAACAACTTAATTGAGGTGGAATAAACTCAGTTTTGATGATCAGATTTAAGGATTTCATCCAAGAACTCCTTCCATTTAAATCCCCCCCCCCCTTCATAGCTTATCATCATGAGAATACACGAGGGTTAGACCTTGTTTCAACCATTTAAGTCAACGTTTATTAAAATCTTAATAAATTGAGAAATTGCAATTAATATCAATATTCTTTACAAATACCAAAAATCATCATTAAGATGCAAATTAGATTGTATGAGTTTGTCCATTGGATTCATTGAATAGTATATATCAATTGTTCAAGTGAATTGGAGACTTCATTTTGTATTTGGTAATTAGAGGCTAATATTATCATTTTAATTTCAACATGCACCGTATTTAATACAAATTGACAAAATTCAATTCAAGGTTTGTCTCAAAAGCGTTCAATTCTTTTACATATCTGAATCAAAGAACAAATACATGGAATTACTTGTTTTTGTTGTTTTATCCAATCTATAATCAAATACTCACAATAGTGTCTGTATAAGTGCAATACAAAACTGATTTGTACTCATGTTCAATTCAGAAGGAAGGGGGTTCTTAGGTTTTTCTTGCTACATCAAATTATTCAAAAATTATTGCAAAAAAAATTCACAAAATTCCATCATCTTCATTATGTCTTCAAGTTGATCTTTGGGAAATAATAATAAACCCCACCAGAGCCGGGACAGCCTCACAGGAATTGTATAACCAAAGTCAACTCATATTATTAAGTAATTGAGCTGCACAATCATAATGCAAACTAGAAGAGCGACTGGATAAAAATAAAGCTAAGTTTATAACAATGTGACTACAAACAAATCGGATCAAAAAGTACGACACGGCTTGACTAAAAAAAGAATAAGAGCACCCACTAGATTCATTTTACAGTTAACATGTAACTGCTGTATCTCAATCAGTTAATTATCTTATCACCACCACATATTTGTACGTCTAGCTTAGACACCCATGATTGGCTTTCAGAGTTGATTATTTTTACTGAATTATGTCCTAGTTTTTTTAAAGCTAATTATCTAGTCTTTAATTCGATCCTATAAAACTCAATATCTATGGTCTATATCTATTTAAGATAGAAATAATAAACAGAACTTAAACAACAAAAAATAAACGGGTTTCAAAACAAACTTTGCTAATCTAGTAAGTAATCTTTAAAAAAATGATTATTCAAGGTTTAAATAACCCTTTAATTATTATTCACAGACAATCCTCATCTCTTATGTATGTATGTACAAACATGCAAGTTTCATGCAAAATTCCTTTGTGATTGTTGGTGGCAAATAGGACGTTTATAACAATTTTTTGGCAATACTTGCCAAATGCTACAGAATAAGTACCAGAAATTTGGTGAAAAAGACGTTGATAATAAAAAATGGTTTGTGCAGAAACGTGCTTCCTGTATGATGCGCTGAATTGAATCTAATCGCATAATTTGTGCCGTTTAAACTTTGTATAACAAGGTATAATATGAACAATAGTTTTCAAGCTATTGACGGGCAGATTTCTTTCTTTAAATTGTTGGGAAAGAATGGGGATTGGGGATGAGAACACCACAAGTATATAAAATCGTCGTCGTCTTGAGTCCTTATTTCTTTAGAATCTTTTTTCGAGATACGTGTAGGACAGGTTCACAATCTGTCCAAACGAAAAGAGTCTTCAGCTTGAGGATCAAGTGGTACCAGATCAGGATCAGCAAGCATATTAAATCCATCCATGTCTAGAGATCCGAGTCCTTCTCTAAGTACTTGTGCTGCTGCCTCAGTGGCAAGTAAGTCGTCAAAAGGTTCGGACGATCTAACATCCGAGAAATCTGTACCCAAGAATTCTAATTTTAAATGTCTGACTATTCTATAATCCAAAAAGAGGATTGCTCAAAATAATAGTAAACGCAAGTTACCGGTAAATATTATGTCGGGTATACTAGTGGGTGTTTGGGGCGTTTGCGGCTGATGATGCTGTGGAGACTGATGGGATGTGATTCCTGCAGTTGCTCCAATTTGTCCAGTATTGTAAAAGTATGGAGAATTGTTTATCATTCCTCCACCCTGCTAGAGGATATACACATTATACTTTCAAATTAGGGTCAAACACAAAGATGCATCAATAGGGCTTATATGTTATCAACGAAAAAGCGAAATCAAGATAAACAAGTAAAAAGCGAGCACAACACAGCAATAAAGCCCAGTCAAATGGTGCAAATCAAAATCGCAATATTTATTAAAATAAATAAGAGTTATTGACGACAACCCCAATCAAAGCAAGCAAGGAGTCCATTGCATTCCGAACAACCGCACCCATCAACGGTTCTATACATTACTCATTCTGAGAGAGGCAAAAAGCTTAAAAGCAAGAACATATCAAAAAATTGAATTAACCTGCCAATTACTACAATTATTTCGGTGTGGTGTAGGATCCTAAAAGGAGAAAATAAAACAAAATCCAAACTAAATTCAAACTGTCAAAAAATCATATCAATAATAATCGCAATTACACATGGAATAAATACCGTTTAGGCAAAAAATTATACAAGAGAACATTCAGAAATTATAATATACTCAACAACACCAAAAACTATTATACATACCATCGAAATTTGCTCAAAATGCTGCTCCAACGCACGTGCCTGTTGGCTAAGATAATAAGAGTCTGCTGAATTCTGCATTTGGGGGGTGGCTGAAGGACTTGAAGGCGCAGATAATTGACCATCAAGTGGGCTAGAACTTCGGAACTGCAATGAAATTATTATAATGACAACCACGGTTTGGAAAGGCCATTCAAAAAATTGCAATTACAAATGCTAATGAATTTTAAGAAAACACAAATAAAAAATAAATAAAATTACTGGCGAAGGTGAGTTTTGAGGACTAGGTCTTTGTGGACAACGGTATGCCCTCAGCATCTGTATATAGTTAAAAAAAATATAGGTAAATCATAAAGTAATAATTAGCAAAATCATATAGTGATAGCATGACAGCGCAATTATATCTATAACGCTCGTACACTCACATTGTTGTCGCTTTGGTTGTAATTTGGGAATGCATTATTAATATTCATAGAGTTGTTATCCATCATGTTTTGTTGATGGTTTTGATTATTTTGTGAAAGAGGCGACTGTTGAGAAGGATTCTGTTGTTGTTGAGGAAGATGTATTTGAAGCGGTGATCCTCCACTGCCGTGAGGAGATCGTTGATGGTTGGCTCCTTGATGATTATTGGAATGAGGTTGGTGCTGAGGATTTGGTGAACCACCGGTTGGTGAGTATGTCATAGATAAAGGACTCTGTGATAAAATAAGATTATAGAATCCGAAAGGCTAATTTAATTTAATAAGCTATATGTGAAAACTTACGGTAGAATATGGCGAATTTGTTAACGGAGAGTCCTCAGTGTCAATGGGTTGTTGAAGTGGTTGTGTAAACTGAAAATTAGTAATATCAGGCAATGATCCCGTGGAGCAGGAAGAAGGAATTTCAAGAAGCGAGGGCCCATCACCAACCGTATTTGGTATCATTGAAGATTGCTCATTGTGAGGGGAATGTCCCATTCCACTATTGTATCCATATGTGTCACGAGGATCATTGGAATTGTTTGAGGATTCTTCACTAGAGTCGGGAACCACAGATGGTATTATCAAGGAGTGAATGGCAGAATCAGAATTAGCCCTTCTACTAAGAGTATCCGGAGGAGGTGATAGTAAATACGCATTTTGATATTGATACATTGGCGAATATATATTGGAACCAGAAGAAGAATTATTCCCTTCCGACATCACACTGTTTAACATGGATAACCCAGGCGGAGAGGCGTAAGGTGAATGATCTGGTCGACTTCTTGGACTCTTTACAGGGCCTGCCAATTAGAATAAATAAATAAAAGTGACCAACATAAACATGACATATGTATGAAATAGAATTACCTATAGAACTTCCACGGGAGGCCCTTGGAGATGACATTTTTTGGGTGAAATGACCTTGATGACCCTACAAAATATCATTCAATCCGTCATTATCTTCATTATAATCCTCCAATACTCAATATCCTTCATTATCTATATTGACATATTTCATTCAATTTCTGCTGAGTTGATTAGTTGTTATGAATTTCTATTTTATCAATATAACTGTGACGCAGATACAAGGACATGGTGAAAAACCGTAATCTTGTGTTTTAAATTTCAATCCTATTATTCCACTCCATACGCAAATAGTACGTGCAACGACCTTGATCTTTGTAATGTGCGAATATTTTGATACCTGAACTCCACTGGCAATTTAACCATGAATGAAATAGTCATATTTAACAGTGAGAACAATTTGATGTTTTGCCTTCGTACATATTGTGTAATTATTATCTAACTCTAAGCATAATAAACTAGCAGCAACGCTAAAGGATAAGGATTTTTGAGTAATACATTTCATAGATTCTGCACCTTTTTACAAGGCCGAAAAAATGTCTGTTGTGGTTTATAGCATTTTTCATTTTCGATCGGATTATTCAAGAAGGAAACGGAGAGTTTGGCATTTTTCAAATAACACCTAAAAAATCAAGTCGATGATGATTTTATAGTCGAACCCTTTGGATTACCTAGCTCGGGGTAAGAGTTTGAAACCTCAAGCAGGGATCAGTGAGCTACAGTGACGAAAACAGTATTGAAGCTTGAAACAATGATGTGATGTACTTCTCTCCCGAAATAATTGAAATTAGGGTGCTTTTAATTCCTCAAATGCTTCAAAGTTGTTTCATCATAATTCTAAATGATTACATAATATAAATGACATTGCATGTAAAAATTGCAGGCTTCAACAATTTCAGTAACTCATTTGTTATGCGTCTGAATACCACAACGCTGAAGTAGTTCCCAAAACAAAAAAATGCACTAAATAACTGACCAATCTGGAAAAGGGAAGTGGCTGTATTTTGAAGTAATAGGTTAGTGTGGTTTCAAAAAATTTAAGTTAACATGTTTATTAATTTGCTGCATGTATGTGTGTATGTACTAGCAGTGTTTCTCATTGGAACTGTACACCATTGATTATATAGAGAAAAAAATGTTCAATTATGCCATCATCATGAACGTGGTTTTATTGTCAGGTTTAATACAGCACCTTTCTTTAGAACACATCGTTTATAGTTCTAGTTCAACTAAATAGTCCTTGAAACCTTGAATTGAGTAGCTAACCGCTACAAAGCATAATTTGCTTTTCAGATGTCTGATTACATCTTATTGTATTCTAAGTAGTTCTTTCAGTTTAATACGTTCTTGGTAATCTGCTATGAAGTTTACCAGATGTTAAAGATAACAATGGCCATTTCTCAATTTTGAGAGGGATTTCCTGAACTGAATACCATTATTTTTTTGTATAAACCTGCACCCAAATCCCAATCATCTATTTCATCAAAAATTGTACAAGACAAACAGTGATCTGTGACGCCAATGCCAAAGGACTTGCAGTGGTAACAAAACAAGTTGTGGAAAAAGAAAATCAACAAATGAAAACATGAAAAGTGACCCTGATAAAAAACCTTTCTGAAAATTAGCATACCCTCAGATTCATGCATAAACAGAAACCAGTTCCGGTAAAGTGACACTGGAAGACTGTGCGTAAACACACGTCATTGCAATTCAATAAATTGCACATACGTACACTTAAACATCTTATTATTCCACATCAAAATCAAAATCCCAAACTTTAGCTGATCCACAATAATATTGAAACAATTTGCCAAAAAAACCGGTTCCTTCTTCTTCAATGTACCTTGAACTTGAATTTCCTCACTAAATCACATAAACTAAGATATACTTTTCTTACCACCCTCACGCCTCATACAATTATCAAGTTATATAATCTACAAAAAAATTCATAAGCCTCAAGCACATCAACAAACGCTAAGATCTTTGTGGCTTTTGGAAAATGAATTAATGATATTTACATAAGCTTAATAAACAAAGGATGACACTATCGTACTTCCATTTCAAGAAAGATGTCCTAAAAGATTAATTTCCACAAAACCTTGAGTTTTTTTTTGAACTCACCTTGTCATGGTGGGAGGGTATTTGATGCACATTCGGTAAACTGCGATAATTACTAATATTACTCGTTACAGGTAAAAGGTTTTGTAGTGCCTGCTTCGTTTTTTGCATCGGAGCAGCAGCACCCCCACCAGGAGCCTACAAAATTATAAATTTTTTAAAAAAAAACATCTCCCAAAAAACAATCTCCTTACTCCAGACAAATTTTTAACTTCTTGCATCACTTTTTCAAAAGCAGCCGTCTCCTCAGCTTGCTTTTGATTATGAAGGGCGATCTTTTCACTGAACTTTCTTGGATTTTGTCCCGACATTTTCCTTATTTTGGCACAATCAATCTTTTGTGGAAGCAGTAAAGTAAAAATCTTTGATTAAATATCACTTGTAGTAGTAGCACATTATTGCACAAAAACAAATCCTTTCCAGCTTCTCATTTTGTATCAACTGTTCACAATTCCCACATCCAAAGCTTCCTACCAAGATGTTTTCTCATTGTAAAATCCTTCTAATTGTCCACACGTGCAGAAAAACTCTGATATTGTATCCAAGAATCAAGCACCTAAGTACGAACCAAAAAAACAACAAATTACTCCCTCTCAATTTCATCAAATGTCAAATGATCTCTCATTCCTCCTCTTTTATCCTCCTCATCCCCTCCTCCTCCTCATCTTCATCTTACCTTGAATCCCCTCTCAAAAAAATGTTTAATTGTTGAGTATACTTTTAGATAGATAACTCTATATCACCACCACCAAGTTTTTTAACTGACTGTCTTCCTCGTATTTGTTCGTCTCCATTCTCCATCAAATCAAACCCACAGGCAGGGGGGCTCATCCACCATTCACTTCATCAAAAGGTAGCCCTTGGTCCCAAAAAAAAACCTTGAAGGGCCCCCTACATTCAACTATACTTGTCCTTCATCCAAAATTGGAAAATGGGCAAAAAACCTAAAAAACCCGTTAAAAAATCCCATTCATCTTTTCTCCAGCAAAGCATTTCACTCCCCACATTGAAAACAGTGGGAGCCCGACATCTCCCGGGTAAAAAGTGAAGGTTCAAGGATGGGAGCGGGAATAAAATAAATAAATAAAAAAATATAAATAAAATGATTATTTATTTTTCAAGGGCCCTAACAAAACAACAAATAGCTAAAGGTATTAAGGGACTTAAAAGGATGGAGATTAAAAATAAATAATGTTTGTCCCAGTTATTACAGGGCTTGGACCAAGGGCCCTGTTGGGATCAAGATATATTCATAAGGGTCAAATCAAGGAAGAATCAAATAAAAGGTTACCACCACTAACATCTTGGCCGGAGGTGATTTGGCCAAAGTTTACAAACTCTTTGAGAAATTGGTTCTTTACCTATTTTGTCATTAAGCCGTATTTTGATAAGGACTTTTCCATGCAAGAGTTTATGGCTGGAGCTCATGAGGTTTTTCAAGGAATTTTTTAAGGTGGCCATTTATCCTTTTTTTCCCCAGGCAGTGTCATTAGTATCGGGGAAATTGTCGAGAGGAGAGTTTGATGATTTAGAGGGTCTAGTAGATCCGACTTTGTTAAAGGAGTTAAAAGGGAAGATATCTAATTTTAGTGTAGCTCAACAGGATCTAATTGGGGTGGCCACTGAAGATATTTTCTGTGAGTTCAATAAGCAATGGGGTATGAGACAATGAAGATTTTGTAAAATTGCAGTTTCTTTCCCTTACCAAATTGGGATAATTATACCAGATGGCCCACACGGTAGCTAAGCCATTTTCAACTAGTAAATCCAATTTATTAATGGATTCATTTTTTGCAGATAAACATATTGAATCGGATTCTGGTCAACCAAAGTCCCCTCAAACTCGTCATGTTGAGATTACCGTGGTACTTCATGTCCTGAGAGGGATGGCTGAAATTCAAAAAACTGCTTCACCTTCATTTAGTGTTGTGGATTTTACAAAAGATGATGACAACAAGTATAGAGTCATGGTTTGTAATTATAGATTTTTTCGGGATTTTACAGAGGGATGTAAAGATCCTTCTTGGTTAATTAATATGGTCAATCATTTCCTTCCGGCGGAAATCCAACGATAGTTTTTTAGTCTATTTAATAGAGGCAGGAATGATGAAAATAAATTATTTCAATAAAAGAATTTTTATTCTTTATATTACGTACATTTCAGCGTGATTACATTCGTAGTTCGTTTTAACTACGAATTATGACTAAAATAAGTTTTTTTAATAGATACAACTTAGCGATACTGTCTAAGGAATTGACTTTTTATGCTGCTTTATGAATTATATGCAGACTTCGACTGTTGGGTAATTATAACTAAATTTTGTGCTCTTATCTACAAATCTTTAACCCCTAAAGTTTGCCTATTTATTGATTTTTAAACATTGCTGCCGAAGATTGAACGAGTTGAAATTAATTGATTTTGGACCTATTTAATACGAGATCTCGGGAATTTTAAAACATTTTTACACACACTCCAGTAATACAGATACAATTAATTTACAACTCTAGAACACTTAAGATTATAAATACAATAATAGGTCTTTTACGTATTTTATTAGATTGACAGTGGTTTCTCATCCATAATTAAACAAACTACTGCACAATTTCATATGAAAACAGGCGAGAGTGAATATCTTTATTATTATTATTACTACATAACAATGCTTTACATACGTTATAGCGTGCAACCGAGATAACAAAAACAAAGGTCATATCATTATAATGCAGTATGTATATTTTCATTTAAAAAAAACACGGTCATTTAGCAGCGTAACATTCACATGACCTATGTTGAGTATTTTCATAGAATCTTTAAAACGTCGAATGGATTCAATTGCGAAAAAAGTTTCTTGTAAGAAAACCATTTTTGGCTTTGGAAATAAAATAATCTAGCTTAAGAATCTAGCGGATATGCTATAGTTTGAACAACCAAACTTGGTTATACTTTAACTAATAATTGCAATTTCATCATCGTTGTGTTTTCAACATACATTATTGTACCGGAATCAGTCCGTTACAATTACATCTTCAACATGCTGTTTATTTGCAGTGATCGTTTTCCTTAAAAATGTCAAACGTTTCGTCTATATTTTTATCACAGCGGACTCAACTCAATCCTTGTCTAAAAAAATCTTATAAAAACCAGAGTAAGGCAAGGCTACAGCCGTTTACTTTAAACGGCTAATTGGTATGAAAACGTAAAAGCTGCCACTGGGAATATTTAGGTGAATAAAAAAACTCAATAAATAACTTGGCAAAGTCAGAAAACTAACTTTTAATGAACAGCATATTGTTAAGTTGCATTACTTTTGGCTGCAACGAGACTAGAATATGATTTGAAGGAGCGTTCTGACTTGTCAACACAACAAAAGATGTCAAGTTTTTAGTTTTTAAGTTTAGCTAATTAATGCAGAATTGTTACAAGGGAAAACTTTAAGGCAGTTTCTGCAACTAGGATACTACAACGGTAGACTGGCCATGTACAATTAAGACGTTGGAAATTGACAAATAATTATATACTTGCTTCCAACCTCTATTGTTGTACGGACCACGCTCTAAAAATTACAAGAAATGCTTTGATGTCAAAATAATATAGCTTAATTAATCTGGCTTGATGATGATTATGAGGAAGTACCAAAAGACGTGATTAAAGCAGTCTAAAATGTCATATATCGTCAAGTTAAATATTGCAGTAATAAACTCCCAACTTATTTGCATTTAGAACATCTCAAAGCTTTTTTCCGAGATTTTTTGTCATGAATGGAGAAATATTAAATGTAAAGATAATCATATCCACCGTTGGAGTAAAAATTGAGAGTCACAGATTTGGGATCTTTGGATCAAGATGTCTGTGGTGTTGAACATTGAGAAGGAAAGGTTTTGGTATAAACATTTATGAAATGCAAAAAAAAGTCAACTATTCCAACGAATTCAACCTAAAACTTTTGTATACAATGTTCAATCCCATGAAAATCCCAAACCACAATATATTCAGTCTTATATAAACGAGCTGCAGTAGGAATATAAAATATGTGAATTAGTCGTGGCCAAAGGAATATTTTCCTTCCACTACCTCCTCTTGAGTGACAGTAATCCTTAGAGGAGTCGATTTTACAACATGAATGATGAATTGAGAAGGGATAGAAACTGAGTGAAAGGACATGACTTTTGGGGTCATAGTTGAATCTTGTTTTGTTGATCAAGACACATTTTAAAATCAAAGGTAGACTTTTTTAACACTTCTAGCTGTTCCATAACCATCATTTAAAGGGATATTGGGTTTGGGTCCTAGGTTTGGCTGCCGATGAGCAGTACCATAACTATCAAGATGCATTCCTCCACCTGCGCATCAACAATAATACATTAATTACAACTGAATTATATGAAATCATTTATATAAATGTTTCATTTAATCTTACCTGGTCTCAAACTTCCAAATGGATCGGGTCTTCTTCCATTAAAATCTCCTTCATACCTACAAAGGTACAGAAAATTCTGTTGTCATTTCCATAAGCTTAGAACTAAAAAGGGTGGGTGGGGAAAATAATATGGATTGTATGAAAGTGAAATCTCTCCTCCTTCCAGCTTTCTTCCTGTATATATATGTACATGTACACTATCTCATTTCTTACCGATTTGGAAAATCCCTTCCATAAGGTTGCGCAAAATGAAACATGGTCTCTTGATGATCATGGTTGTGGTTGACCTGCGGCAACATATTCATGTTGTTCATGTTGGAATTATTCTTCACGTCTAAAACTGGCTCTGCGTATGTCGCTTCTTCCTTCCCCTCTCCAACTAATCTCCTATATATTCCCAGGTGAAAATTAGATTGTAATTGAATTAATGAACTTGTGATTGAGCTCTCACGTATTAATATTAAGGTTGTGGCGTTGCTCAAAATACTCATAATCCGTGTCTGGATAAGGAATGTTATCATGTTCTTTTCGACATCGTTTGGCACACCCCCATCCCGCCATGAAGCCCAATAGTACAGCTAGTACACAACCAAGCCCAACTGCGATTGACAACGTCTCTGCAGTGTAGGAGTCTCTTTGTGGTCCAACAACGACGGGCCCTTCATTAACAACCTGAAAAGCACAATAATATATAATGGAATGCATTAAACGTAATTCATTGTTCCAGCTCCCAGCGTTCCAAAATTGTTTAAGTTATGCATTGAAACCACAGGAATGGATTATAATGAAGGATAAGATGAATCACCTCCTCTTTAGTACGCTGTCCATCGTCTGGTTGAATGATCGTTTGACTACCGGATGAGTCAAGGGATTTGGAGGTGCTCTTGTGTTGCTCTGATGGAATTGAATTACTGCTACTGCTCATGCTACTAAATTTTGGACAATCCGAATGATTTCCATTGGACACGTTTTGAATATAATCTCTTCTTGAGATGGCTCTTTCCAATGGTATGGGTACACATTTAGATTCCCTCTTGTGCCATGCACAATAGGGACTTTGTATAGCCACACAGTCACTGCAAGGTAAATAATAGTTAGGTCCCCAATCACGGGAAAAGCAACCATTTCTACTTTCACATAAATTGGGTAGCATTTGTCTAGCTCAAAATCAAAGAAACGTTTAAAAGGGCCGATAAATAGACAAACCACAGTAAAATACTCACAGGAGGAAGCCATTATAGCTTTAACCCATTAAACTAATGAAAGTTTGAACAAAACCAGCAACTCATTTACCTGCAAGACTTGATTTTGGAAGTAAAGCATTGTCGTACATTCATAAGTTTTAAGTTATGATCAGTCCCGACAAGAAGCTGGTTACCACCAAGAAACAACATTTCTCTCACGGGTGTTCTAAACGCGTGCATCTCTTGAATAACCACAGTACGTACGTTGTTGTCTCGACCCACATTTACAACACTCAATATCTTCCCATCATCTAAACCACCAAGGAAAAGGTATAATAAAGTTAAAAACTTGGGAGAAAGTAAAGATGAAACGACATGGAATTTGGATAATAATTTGAAATAAAACCCACCAGTTCCCAGGAATATGACATCATAAGATTGTCCATCTGGTGTTGTAGCGTTTGTATGTACGGCAATCGTTGTGAATCGACTTGGTTTAATTGCTCGAGTAATCACTGGTCTTCCAAGCAACGGTTGAACTGACTCATCCATCAATGTATGTGCTGCAACGAAGAGGTGGTACTGATCAGGAAGTGTCGTCGAATCATTGACACATAGACCTGGTCGTGGCTCAGGAACCTTTAGAAATAAATGATAATCCATCATTCCTACTGCTCTTCAATACTTCCATTAGTATATTATTATATGGTCCATGAAGACAAAAATCCATCAAAAATGACCATCCTTTTCATCAAAAATTCACTTAAATCGATTGGTCATCAATCAACACGATAAAAATTCCAGGAACGACTTAATGTCTTTTGGGAATGGAAATTCGGAAATGAGAATATCACATCACAAACCTTGTTTTTATCAACGGGTAACCAATGCATATTAGGTTTCTCTTGGGCTTTAAACCTTCCATCAAAAACATCAAGAACATCTCTCATTTTGAATGCACAAACTGCTGAGCCCGTGATGCTGTTAACACTTGTCGTAAAAACCCCATAAACAACTTCATTTCCAAGTTGGGATGTGGGAAGGAAACTTGATGTTGATTCTGTAGAGAGAAAGTTATTATAAATGAAACGGAAGCCTTACATCATAATAGCACTAAACAGAGATGTTGAATAGAAAAATAAACTTTCATCAGAAAACCACACTCACCATATACTTTTTGTCTAAATAGAGAGACAAAGTTTGTTAAAGGAGACCAAAGGTAAATAGAAAATGAGAAAGACTCATTATGTTCTTTCTCTAACTTTTGATTTTAACAAGAGGAAACAAGAATAGGAATTGACGTATCCCTTACGTATTTCATCAAAGTAGAATGGAAAATCTCCAGGGATAGAGCAATTGAGTCTAGCTTTGAAAAAAGTTGTCCATCGATTTCGTGTCCCACGAGGAAATCCTTTGTCACTTTTACAGACTCGGCCAACTCTACTGTAAACAGCCTGAAAACAACAACAACATGTATATTGTACTAAGTAATCAGCAAAACTCATAAAAATAAAATAAAAAGACGCAATCAACCAACTAAATACTTTCACTTTATTTCAATAGTGTTCAATATTTTGGGTTTATAGTAGAATGTGGTAGACGGTCTTTAAGCAACTAATACTTATCAATCAATCTCATCTTCATTATTACATAAATAAATAGTTGAGCCAAATATATATATGTAACTTAGTTAAACAAAGGATATAGCTTTCTTACAAAGTATTATAGACAATCTAAAATACTGCTCATGCATTAACCATAAAAGAGTTTCATTTTATTTCTTTTCTTACCTTCCCACAGTTGGTGTATTCTTCACTTGTTTCACGAAAATAGAAAAAGACAAAGTCTTCGTATTGCATAGAGCCGACGAAATTGGGAGCTATGAACAAAAATAAAGCAAAATGAGATGTCGTAAGACAAGAGTTTTAGGTTGATCGTTGACATCCATTCAGCAATCAACAGTCTCGTCTCTTTCTAAGCTTAAAGTCATGAGTTTATCCTCTTCAACTATCATTTTGTAAATGAGGAAAACTTCCCCTTGAGCTGAGGTTAGTTGGATTCCTTGAGTTACTGGTTAAGGTTATATAGGTTATTTCAAAAAGGCTTTATATAACAAGCACACACTCCTCCTATCATTTGAAAGGATAAAACTTTCACTTGCATAATCCAATGCTACATATAAAAAATACAGATTTGAACACTCTAGTGTTTTACAATGAAAAACAAAAATGAAATGGGTGAAAGTAAAGAGCAAAATGATCCTTGTATTGTTATAGACTATATATGAACAAAACCTCGAACGACATTCCGTCTTCAACTAGAAACTCTTACCATTTTGGTTATCTTACATTAACACAGAAACTACAGCAATTTCGTTATCTAGTGAAAAAGGATTGCTTTCCCTTTTAAAATCATTTCTCCTCATCTCTTGTATAATAATGCTTCAAGTTAAGTCTTTGGTACTTTCTTGTCAAGTAGAGATTTAGAAATAGTTTTGTCCTTACCATTTAAGTATTTTAGATCATATTTGGTTGTCCTTAACGAGTCCCAACGGTGAACAAGGGCATCCACGCCTGTAAGATCAGCAACGGTGCCTGAATAAACGTCCCCATCTAAAACATTTGAATGAAATCGTCACCATAATCATCATTTTGATAGAAGAAAAGAGAGAAAACACAGAGACGGAATCAACACAAAGGCAACCCTTTTGATCTACCAACAAACTCATCAAATTGCAACCACAAATATCTTAGCCACTTGGGTCCTTTTTGTCTCATAAAGATCAAAGGATACTTTGTGATGGATAAAATGAAGGAATCCCAAACTTTAGACTATTAGACATTAGATTAAACCGGAAGTTGATTTAAGAATGGTATCAAACAAAATGACTACATCATTTCTCAACTTTCCTCTGTTCAAAGGAATAATCGTGCAGTCATTTTTTTTCTCATAAAAAAACAGATGCTGTTGATTCCCACCCTTTGATCTAGTTATTTCACTTCTTTTTTTACTTACCGACATAAACTGTTGTGCTATTGTGTTTTGGATCATAAGGGCAAATTCCTTGACCCGTTTTCTCCACACCAGTTTGGGCATAGTGTCCATTTTCACTCATATGATAATGACGGCATCTTGGTTTATAGGCGTTGGTGCCACAAACTAAAATCTTTCCTGGAGAAACTACACTTAATACACGAATGTAGTTTTGACAATTTTCCTAAAGTGAAATAATGACAATAATATTTTGAGAAAATGTTGAGAATTTTTATCTTACAGGTTCCTTTCCTTTAGTTATGCACATTTGAATATCATCCTCTTCAGAGTACCACTCAAGTTTCTGTAATAGTAAATAATAAGAAACAATTGCTCTTCTCATTTACTGTGAATCTTGTTTTATGGTTCAATATGCATTTATGTACTATTTAAACTTTTCTACAACACAATAAAAAGGTGTTGAATTACACGCCTTTTTGAACCTTGGATTGACTAAAGCTGTTCAAGTATCATCAACTATATAGTGCTAATGAAGTGATTGTGAACTAATAACACTTTGTTTTCAAGCCAGAATTTTCATGCAATAATCGTAACTATATCTCATTGTCACACTTCTTGTCACACCCTTCCTCCAACGCCTACTAAATGACAGAATAAAATTAGAATTCGTTTCTGATGATGACTTGACTATCTACAAGATTTTTCTATAACCATCCATCTTTCCGCATGTGTCCACTTGACAAATTACATTTCCTCCAAGAAATCCCCCATCCCAAAGATTGTAGTCTCTAGCCCCATCCTTGGTTTGATCAACTAACGTAAAAACCCCAACTTTTTTCCACCTCAATCGTTTTTGCTGTCCAGGCGAAGGACAATTCTAGGGTAGCGGTGGGAATTAAAGAAAAAAGATAGGTGAGTCCCTACCTTGTGCAATCAAAACCTTGTGTGTGTTATGCAACTAAACTTTCTCCAAGATTGTAGAATGGAAAAAAGTCTTTTCCTTTACTCAATGGATACACACTCTGACGACTGTTGGGATTCAATCGTGATCCAAATACTAAAATGAGCAAACTACAAAGTTTTTTTTTCATTAAGAGCAAAGGGAAAGCAACTTGGTTCGAGATAAAATCTGAAAATACTTTGCACCAATTTCAGCCCACTCAAACTAATACTAATACTTTCTCCATCCACAATTAGAGTATACAGGAAAAAGTAAATTAAACGACACATTTCAAGGATTTGTCCAATTTAGCCGTGTGTGTATCCACTATTTATGTACTATGTATATGTACCGCACACGTCGGTGTGGTTTCAAAATAATTATTTTCTCTCCAAGAAATAATAATTTGATACCAGGAAATAAAAATCCTCATTGGAAATTCATTCGTTCATTAAGAAGAAGGAAAGTTAAGGTTTAATTTGTTGATGCCATAATAATAAGGTGATGATGATGATAAATGAAACAGTTACCATTAGTTGAGGAGGATTTTCAAAAAAAAATCACTACAACCCCCACCACTCGATACTGCTAACATCTAACCCAGATTTCCCAAAAGGCTCTTTTACACCCATAGCATAATGAATGACAATAATATGATAGAAGTCATAAAACTTGGAATTGAGGGCGCACAGCTTGTGACTGAGTGCGAGAACGCCACACAGTATTTTCTTGGTGCTCTAACAATGTCAATCAAATTGATTTGAACTCATCACTTACATGGTTGAGTTTGAGGCCAGCCACAGTTAGATTGTAAACAGCATTTCTGAAAGAAGAAAGGATATAATGGATAACTCCAATTTATTTACCACCAACCAACAACCCAAAGCCATTAACTAAGATGAACCAATTTCACTAGATAAAGAAAGTAGAACAGGACAGCAAGTAATTTAATACAAAATCAACACCAATACTAAATAATGGTTCCAAGCCAAGCTTGATTTTTGTTTCTATGAAATTTAACCAAGGGTCCAATCAACTGATAGACATCAGTACACAAATCAGCACATAGCATGCGACTTGTGTCAACATTCGAGTGCATGGCTAAAGAAAAGACATCAGATTATTTCGAGAAAGGATTGTGAGACGGGAAAATATCCTTTGTCGTTGTTTACAACAAGGCAGGAACAACGTTAAATACAAAGCAAAGACAAGCCAAAAAATGTAGATGAAAAATGTACATAAAACGCCTAAACTAACAGCCGTTACATTGTGGAAATACTTCAAAAATATTAAAAAATAATAAAATACGACCGTTCAGTCTTTAATCTATGTATATATGTAGGAAATATATTTTGAAAGCTCAAAGCATGCAGATCATTGGGCAATCGCAGCTTACCTTGCTCCAACCAAAATATTTTTTCCATCTCGAACAAAGATCTTGAAAAAATCGGTGAAAGAACCATTTCCAGAGAAAGTGATTGTGTCCTCCGGTTCTGTAGAAAAAATTCCATTAGTAAATTGGAAATCTGATGACATTTCCTAATATGACTGATTTAACAAAATACAGCATATTTTTCATCCATTTAAATATTATCATTAAATGAAATAGGATTCGAAGTAACACTACGGGATTTAAAATCTCTCGATGCTCTGTTTATTTACACTGCAGAATATCATGGGATGTAGAATTACACACATTATGAACTATACTGCTTACGAAAGAATTGATTTATTTCTACAATTAGTTCAGTAGTGCAATTCAACTATTCAACAAAGTTTTAGTGTGGCAGGTAAATAACGAAGTAGACTTGCACGCTACGCTATAATAATAAAGTTCATTTGTGAGAAACAAGGACAAGTAGATTTGAAACGGTTGGTGGTAAAGCTCTGACAAAGATACTGTGGTGATGAAACTTGTTGGAAATTACGCAACATAATAATATCTCAAGACCATAGACCCTGGTTTATAAAATAATGTATTTAATACAGCAAATTCAATCGTCTTCCTGCAGGTGATTTTGATAAGTTCTAACAATTTGTCTGGAAATGACGCAATTATAATTTAATAAACTGCATAATTTGAACTTTGAACGCCCTTCAAACGGCACAAAATAACAATCAATTGCTGTTCAATATTTATTTATTTTTCATAAACATTTCAAAGTCATTATTACATAATCCTAAACTCCAATAAAACGCTTCAAAGCAAATATAGTAAGCATACAAACTTAATTAATAACCAACTTAACATTTTTCATTCTGATACCTTTGTTTTTAATTGTGTTTGAAAGAAACAAAAACCATTACAACCTATAAACTTATCTTGATAAGATACGGACAAAAAACGTCTCAGTTGGAGTTGTGTGGTTTCCTTTCATACCTATGAAATCTTTAACAATAGAGAAAAGAAAGAGTATATATACTTTATATGTATGTGCTTTCCCCACATTTCATGTAAGGTGTGGGGACGAATTTCTTTGAGATAAAAAGAAGAAAGGAAGTGTCCAAGACATTGATTATAAATTGTGGCTTTTCTAAATGGCCACAATTTAATGTTTTTCTTCTTCCAACTTCACAAACTATCTCCTAACAAATTTTTTATGGCTCCTTTGCTCTCCACTAACCGCAACCCCTGCAGCCTTATAAAGGTGTTTAGTTCACACCAAAACCAAACTAAAACTATAAAAAACTCAATATAACACAACCATGAAAACAATGCTGAACCGCATTAAAAGCAAAAATCCATCCAACTCATGAAACGAGGAAACTATTGAAACACAAAAGTGCATTATTTACCACAAAATACATAATTCTAGTGGTCACTTTGTAATTGGAGTTGAACAAAAAACTTGAAGCAACACTCTTCAATTATTACTGCTTTCAATATTCTCAACATTTTTTAGAAACGCCATTTGAACACCTAATGTACATGTTTATGTACAACCTTCCATCACATTTTCTCGCAATTACATATTTTATGCCTTAACAACACAATGCTCACGTCATACACCTAAAATAATAAGAGGGTCATTTATAACTTGTTCCTGCTTTCACCTTTCTCCCCCATAAAACCATTTTCTTTGATATACGACACTACCATCAAAGTAATAATTTGATCCCCTATTTTATACTAGAGAACTCAACAAACTCATGCATATTATAAGGCATCCACCTTTTCCTTTTTTAAAGCTCCACATCGTCTAAACTCTAAATCAAGTGCTAAATAGTCATGATTTGATAGTTTGACAATTTGGCTGGGGCTCAAATAAATAATTGAAATGAAAGTGGAATTCCCTTTCAATCGGTTGATGACACCAATAATTGCACCCTATAACATTCTTTCACAAGAACATTTAAAGTATTAAAAAACTATACCGAGTCTCAAGAGAAGAAGGGTGCAGTCGATTACAATAATTTAGTCATTAAAAATTCCTAAAGTTTCATTTTCTTTGGAGTTTCTCGTACTTCCTTAATCCTTTCAATCCTTTTTCCTATCATCCTTCAAAAAAGGGAAAAGACTGGAATTCTATCAGGAGTTAAAACTCAAAGATCGTTTTCATAAAATTCACTCAAGGGGCTGAGCAATGTCAGCCATGAGTCAAAAGTTGACTTCATTCGCATTCTTTGTAATAACCCATGTGGAGAGGAATTTTACATTGTTAACGCAAGAAAAAAAGATTTTGGAATTCTCAGAGAAAATAAAATACTATGTAGTATATAGTTACTCATTCAAAACTGCAAGTAGCTTACTTGAGATTTTGAACACGTGCTAGCTAATGATGAGAACGATGAGGACGGAAGAAGCAGAAAAAAACGCTACACTGGAACTATACCATACTTATTTGTTACTACTTTTATAACAAGCATATGGCGAATCCAAAGACTATTCACATCACATCGTCGAATTTTATTTTACGGTTTTGGTCTCCATTCTCAATGTTGAAAGCGTGTAGTATGACTCATTCACCAATACCACTTTTACTTCATCAAACTTGGATCAAATTGAATCATTCTTATACACATTGTGAGTGGAGAATTGCTCATTTTTTATAATTACGGGCAAAGTGGCATTATAACTTTATAACTGCTATTTATCTGTATTGGATCATTGTGTAAAAAGTTTTAACTCATTCCAATCAAAAAGCTTCTAGCCATCAATTAATCAAGAGTTCCTATAAGGCATAATCTCACAATTAAAATCCTTTTACTTTCCCGTTGACAGATCGAGTTTAGACTTTTGAGAAAAAAGAAAAAGTTATTAGTGCTTATTCACCATCTTTCTTTAGCCAGCTCAAACTGCTCCAAAAGACTTAATTTTGGCATTTAAGCATTTTTTTTTAAATGTCCTTTTCTTCCAAGTGATGCTTTGACAGTGCTTTTTCCAAAATAGAAAATTACCCAAAAGGGAAAAGTTTAACAATCTGGAACGGATTGTGGTTAGCTGTTATATTTATTTCCCAAGAATATTGGATTATTATGACAATGTAAGGAAAATTGGGAGACCAACTGGAGTCTCTAAGTTATTATTTGTGTAATGGCCCTTTAATCGAAAAACAAAGTCTGGAGTTTCATTTTCATATTTTCATGATGATGGGATGAAATGAGTCACACTTGAAGCAACTTTCTCTGGATTGTCTTTTTGATAAAAGTTCACGGATTATTACCAACTCGCACCACGAGGCTACAAAAAGGGTGGATTTGTGCAAGGGGAAAGATTCAAGAAAAAAGTCTCATTAATTTGAAATCCTCTAAACCATTTTATATTGTTCAAAAATTGTACAAAGTTGATTTAAACTGCGAAAGTCAACTCATCCACAAAATGTTTTGGGACAAGTCAATTTAAACTCAACGATTTCATCCTATGCAATAAGTAGTGGAGCAAAAATTTCATTTCCTATGTAAAAGTTGTTACTTGACATTGGAATGCAAGTTGCAACATTAAACTCTTGTTCTAATGCGATGTAGGGAGAAAGTTGCTGAAGAATGAAAATTGGTGTGGAAAATACATATGTATTTAGATGGGATAGAATCTCTCACAAGATAGAAAAGAAAAGATATGCTGTACTTTGCTTAGACTCTAATGACTTTTCCCGTTCTCCCCTCTCGTTTTCCATAATATCGATCTTCAACAAACCCACCAAATGTACACATCCCTTCCCTATCTTCAACTCGCATTAAGAACACTGTCGAAATTTTTGGGAGAAAAAACAAAAAGCATTATCTCCAAATTTCAACGAGTTTTTTTTCTGTGGGAAATGATATGTTCACTGGGTTTTCATAAAGCGAAAAAAGTAAAAGGCTCACAAAAGTCAAAAGTCCTAAAATGACTGACAGAGCAACTTACTCTATTATATGAGCACACAAAAAAATATAATAGGGAATGACATGACAGACAACTTTCCCTTTGAACTATAAAGTATAATCCAAATCTATAATCTCAAGGTTTTTTTTTGGCTGTGAGAAGAGCAAGTGAAAACTATGTGAATGATATCCAACCCAATATACTAACAACGAAGTCTTGAATTGAATCCTATAATTTTCTCTTTCCACCAACCCATGCAAGTTCAATAAGGTTTAGTAGAAAGAGAGAGAGGATAAAAATGTTGATGGACTGCCCCAAAAATTGGAAGCATATGGATAAATTCCAAAAAAAAGTTGAAGTTTCACCAAATCCAAGTGACCAAGGACTCTGAGACGAGAAAGTTCTTTCCTTCTTCACACCAACCTGTCTAAACATATATCGACAAGTGAATGTCCACCCAGTCTTTCAGAGAGTGGTCATGCAGAGGAAATTTGAGCCAACTTTTTGGACATTCGATATCGTCGTCACAATGTCATATCTTTTGGCTTCTGCAAAAGGCAATGTGCGTGAGGGCTACTAAGTATAATGACAGACATGAAATGGAAATTTAAACCTTTTTTTTTAAGAAAAAAATATGTCAGGAAACTACACATGTACATGTTTAATTTGTCACATGAAAAAAATAAGTAAACGTGATCTTTGCAATAAACTTTGATTCTATCTTGTCAGTGTTACTCCAAACTTAGAAAATACAAAGTGACTGACTATATCCGTTGGGGGATAGTGAGTGATTGGTTATACAGCATTTACCAATTTATAAAAGACTGGTTGTCCAAAAACTGTTTGAAATCATAGCTAAATCTCTCATGTCTGTTGTTGGGGAGGAAAGAAAGAAAAAATCGAGTTCCTTCCATTTTCCGTTGGTGATGGCGTGATGTGAAAGAAAAAAACGGATTTAGTGAATTTATAGAAAATCTTATCCCATCGGAATCACAAGATGGAAAGCATGGCTGTATAGTTGCTGACAGAGCTTTCCATAACATGACCGGTAATAAGAGCTACTTCCTTTATCATTTCATTCTCACAAATTCAGAAATCAAAAGAATAATATAACTTGTATTCTAACCCTTCCAAAACTAATGACTAAGTTTTTATTCCTACCCAGTCCGTTGTCAGTTCGGGTAGGAGAAAACTTGCTCCCGGTGCTCTATTCGTGTAATCTCTTAACAAAAGAAAGGTTTTTAGTCCAGCTTGGAAAATAGATCAAGATTATAGAATTACTCAGCTTCCATCCATATCCCAATCATGGGATGAATTGACTGATTCAGCATCTCACACACAATAAATCCTGAACCAAATTATTTCTCTCAATTCATATTGCTCACCCCACTTTCACTCCGTCTATAATTTATATGTACCCCATACTGAGTAATAATAGTTACCACAAAATCCCATTTCTTCCTATAGCTTATAAATCCAACAGCAAAGGCGTCCATGCCACCCCCCTCTCTTTTTCTCTACTAATCTAATGTGAGATGGGATCCGATGCTCTTTCTATTATTCATTCATTTCATGAAATGAAAGCTAGCCTAATCATCTACCCTCTTCACTCGACAGTTTTAGAGATTTAGTAGCCCTGTTTCACATTCAAAATTAGAGAGTCAACAGAAACGAGTACACAAATAAATCTGCATCAACAACTAAATGCCCCTTTGTCAGTCAGCATTGTTTAATCACTTGTTCTATCCTCTTTGAATTTAACCAAAACTTTGAATATATGGAGACAGTTGGGTCCTTAAAATTTTAGGGATGATGAAAACAAGAGAAAGTTTTATTTCTCTAATCTAGAACCCAAGGAGTAAGACAACTCCACAGAGTAGAAATGCAAATAGAGTAGAGGCTTTGGATACAAAATGTAATATCTAATGCTGAAAATAAGGCATAAATCCTTCCGGCAATAATAACTAATGAATGAGAAAGAGAGAAAGACTGTGAGCAACATTTTCTCCAAAATCCAATCCATTCTAATTCAACTCTTTCATTTGACTAGCCAAATGTTCAAAATCTCAAGCCTTATATTATCATACTAAATTCGGTTTTTGAAATTGCATTTGATTTCATTTAATTTAAAGAATTATATATAAAACTATAATTTCCTTTTTAAAAGAAAGTCGTTATTCCTCTTATTTCATGAGATACAGCAAATCGTCCTATTCCATTGGTATTCAAATTTTTGAGATAACTCTTAATACAAATATAAATCCTGCTTTATTCCAATAAAACGGAAAGAAATTTCATGCCTTTCTTCACTATAAAGAATATATAGCTTAGCTATTACTAATCTATTCAATTCTACGTCACAATAAATTCTCTCACTCCACTCCACTCAATATCTGGAATGTACAAGCTCTGAAGAAGCAATCCATTCAACAGACAAATAGATATATCCCCACTTTCTCCAACGAAAGAGTTATGCCGACTCTTTCTTTTTCGACACAAGCATCAATATACAAATATATTGGGAGACAGGCAGGGGTGAGATTCAAACTGAGTGCATCTCAATATGCACAAATGTAAGAAAGAAGGAAGGAAAAAAACTAAAGTACCAGTAGTTAGCTTTGCAAAAGAAAGGGGAAAACCATGAATAAAATGTCGGATGCAATGTAATAAGCGTAACGAGTCAGTTCTTGTTCTTCTATTCAGAAGGTCCTCATGGTTCAAAATTTCCAACAATAAGATACCAATGACAATACAACGAGATATTGCATTTATTCCCAATAGAAAATAAAAACACAAAAAAGTGAAAGAAAGTAGTGTAAGATGCAACTGCAGTTTTTATTATTCTTTGGGACAAATATCCTTATCACTCCCAACGGCATTATCAGAACCCAATTCTAAAAATCACCCTTTCCTTTACATTCAAGGACCTTAAACAAATTTTCGCTTTCCACCCTATTCATTGATAAACGGTAGAGCTGGAGAAGGTTTATACTAAGCTTCCATGAGAATTGATGCACTCTCACACAACAATAAGATAAAAAGGCTTAAATATTCCCTCACTAAAAAAAATATTGTTTAAATCTTCAAGAATAAAGGATGATTTGGATTTATTTGTGATAGAAAATAAAGTAGATTCAATTCGCCAAATAATCGACAACCGTTTACTTTGACGTAGAAAACAGAACAAAATTGGAGAGAGTTTGAACCGAGTTCTTTTGTTTGAAAATCATTTGTCAAAAGTTTTCCATCAATCAAGGGATAACGTTTGTCTCACTCAGATTACAGTAAAGCGATATGTACGTTGTGCAAAAATAATATTTTGTAACTGACTAATATGATGTAGGATCGTTTCATCATTTCGTAAGTGTTGTGTGTTATAGAGAATGGAAGACGAATATTTAACCATTTCACAAGAACTGCCTCAAAGCATTTACGATTTTATCTACTTAGTAAGTGATGGAATTTTTTCCTCATTTCTATTCCAGCATTATACTTTGAGATAACTCAAAACACGTAGTTGCATTTAGTTATAAAACCCAGTTACAAAGGATTCATGAGAGGAGGTTTGCAATAAAACACAAACATCCATATTCACAAAGCTTTCTACTTTCACTTGTACCACTCCTACTTTGCAATTCATGCAATGCTTTCACTCGCCATAGACAAATGTACTAACTGGATGAAAATGCCGTAAGCAAGGCAGAGAAAAAGACACTAAAATATTTAAGATTTTAGTAAAAAATCGCATTCCTTGAAGCAATGACATTTGAAATGGGAACATTTGCAAAAACAAGATACCTTTCCCCAAATTATCACTCTCTTACATTTTGCTCACATCCAGAAAAGGTATAAATGCAAAATGTTCCACATTCTATAAAAATCAAATTTTTTCCTCTCACAAACAAGACTTCCTTAGAAGAAACTTCATATCATATACAACAGCATCCCATCTAAAGGTGAAAGAAAGAGAAAGCGATGCGATTTGAATTCAAATAGGAAAAAGAAATATGAATGGAACTCATATAGTTCCATATCATCAGGGATATTCCCAGAGTGAGGAAGCAGGATAGGTCGACAGGATAGGTCGATAGGATAGGTCCCAATCGAATTCCTTGACGCACAACGTATAACTAAGGTAGTCACACTTATACTTTCTCCTTTGCTTTCTCCATCTCAATGCATGTCCCGTTTTCTCACAATTTCTCAACTGTCTGCCCCTTACTTGTGAAGAGAAAGTACAAAAAAACTACCAGGAATAGAGAAAAAACAGTTCTATATCCAAGTCTCATAATAATAATGATATGATGATCAGTTTCAACTATGATTCCTTATATATGGTTTGTTAGCATGATACTAGAAGCATTAAATCTTTTTGCTAGAGTAAGAAACATATTACAAGAAAGGATGGTAAAGTGAGAATAGAGAGAAGTCGACCATGTATACATTTATGAGGGTACTTTTACCTACTGCGATGAAAATAAGAATAAATTTCACAGACTGGACGGATCTCATCTGCTTATAAGGGCACGGGGTGGTGTGCTCAAAGTAGCGTGTAATGCCAAGAATGTTCCTTGTGGGATCCAATTTATTTGACTAATTTAATCCGATCGAAGCGACTCAACGCCATTTCCTCTTTGAAAAGCTCCTGTATAAAATAAAATCTATCTATTCACTTCACCGAATCAGTATTGTTCAAGAATAGTCAGTGGAATTCTTCCTTCCTCACCTTTATATCACATCCGATCAATTCTATTCTATGCTTCTATGCAGTAAGTAAATGTTCTGAAACACTTGCACCCTCATCACATCATCACAAAGTAGTAGCAGTATATGTATGCAGTAGTGCATTGTCTTTCATTTCATATTTACTTTCTCTTTTTGCTTTAGTTTAAAAAATCTTTCACTAATATTGAACTTTACGTATTGTATTTCTCAGACACAAAGTAATTTTTACTGCAGTCGATCAAACAGTATGACTGCCAAAATTGTATCAAAACTCACAGATTTCAATTGTTTGGAAATGACAAGAACTGGAACTGGAACCAAATATTTTTCATTTGCCAAAAAATTGCAAACGTTAAACATAATGCCAGCTGGCAGCAAAGATGATTTATCATTTTTATGAGCAAATAAAATATTTTATGTCACATAACGCTGGTCTGTTGGTATAAGAGCATATAAATACATAAAGGGTAATGAAGTCAAAATGCTGTCACATTATATATGCCACCGAATCATGAGGATAATCAATAAAATCATTTTCAGGATATTGCCAAAAATGGAGATTTATCGATAAAAATGTAGTAGAAACGCTAATATTGATACTCTGCGAATAAAAAAAACTATGAAACCTACATACATATTTACTTGTTCCCAGCTCAAAAGTTGACTCAAGAAAGTGGGACGCGTTCTCATATTTATTGAAAAATACTGAATAAACAGCAATGACTGCATGAGATTGTCAAAAATATATTTACTTTCTATTTTTGAGTTTAAAATATGAAAACATAACAAAAAACACCGTTTTAAGGATTTCATTGCATTCAATACAATTTAAAAACTTTAAAATGTCTTACCATAAAAGAGTTATGTATGTATATTTTAAGATACACAACGAGTAGGGAATGTCTTGGGAAAAGAAAAGAATTTAATTTCATCAAGAAAATGAAAGAATTTGACTCATATTACGTGAACATGTAGTAAAATATAGTCTACATTTTATGTTCCCATGTCCCTCAAGGCAAATTATTTCTCTTTCCGCGTTTTCAAATGAGTTGAATCATAAGTTATGACAATAGAAATATTCATAAAAAAAGAAATTTAAAAAGGCAATTTTTTCTCCAAAAATGTATACGTTACAACGGTACATATATTCATCCACCTAAGGCAATAAACTCATTCATTTAGCTTTTGTTTATCTTTTATGCCCATTTCTTTGCAAAATGGTAAATTTTGGAGTTGGGAAAGTAACAAATAAATTGTGAGTAAAATCCTCAAATCTAGCGCACAAAAATTGAAGAGAAAACAAAGGAAGGAAGTTGAAGTGAAAGTAAAGTAGGACAGAAAAAAAGATTGGCTAGTGGAAATAAAGTAAACTTATACTAAAACCTAAGGTATAGGACAAGAACAAAAGATTGCATAAAAAGATTAAAGTTTTCTCCAAAGTGATAGTTCCTCTGATAAATTCAGCTTAAATCTAAACTGAGTAAACTCCATTGGAATTAAAGGGACGGAGAAAGCAACACAAATGAAACTATTTTGCTGCTTCAAAATGAAATGAAGATCTGAACCTTAAGTAACTTTGTAGGTAGGAAGAGTAGGATTTGCTACGGATTTGGAATTTAAACTGAGAAAAGGAGCAAATGAAGGAAAAGGCTGAGAATGGCATGAAGACAGTGGATGGATTATCTAGAAATCCAAATCAATTACACCCAGTTGATCATAAATCATCGACAAGTCAGTAAAGAGGGTGACAAAGCTGGAAACTTTCTCCTCTATTAGAACCACCTACTGTAAAGAATACTTGTAAGGAATAATAACAAGTTTAACTCAGATGCTTTTCATCATGAAAATTGAGTTAAGCATTGTGATCAAATCTTGTAGTTTAACCGAATGGAAATATTTTCCCATTCACCATTCCATGTCATGGTATGATTACAAAATTTTAAAAGCGTTTAGTTTGAGATATGATGAGTGTAAGCAACACTTTCTCAACAAGAAACCCATTTCCTGAATCAAGCTCAGCTTTTTAGATCTAGTTCAGCTGATAAAAAGAAAAGGAAACGGGTAGAAAATGTAGCAAGAAGCAATCACACGTAATAATAATAACGAGTCTTTACTATTTTATTATTTTCCTTTCCTCTTGACCAAGCTCAAATATTTTTTCGCTAAAAAAATCAATTTGTTTCTTACTTTCTCCAATTTGTCAGGTGCATGTAACCTTCTCTATTGGAGATCAGAAATTCATTTGGAAAGCAAGAACAAGTCATTAAATGAAGTTCAACTTTCATCTGCCAGAGAAAGTATCTGCACGTAATTTATTTATGGATGATAAATCATTTGGATGTTGGACAGTATTAGGAGGAAAAGTCAACAAAGCTACAACTTGTCTGCATGATACTGCCTACCATTGTCTTCTCATGAGGTCTCCAGAAAGTACAAGAAAGTATAAGAAAGAGCGTAATATATTGTGGTAGTGGCACTAACTTGTAAAACTGAAAGAGAGTTAATTCCATGTTGAAATTATTCCGGAACAACATCCAGCTTTCATTACATTCTCATGAGCTCTCTAGCCTTCTCTATCCCAATCCTTGGACTGAGGAAAACGTGTCCATACTAAGTTGAAACGACGCTCATGATTTATAACACCAATAATATCTTTACAACTTTCCCATCAAAGAAACTTATACGACTTTTATCATCCCTTCCACTCTCTCACTACACTAACGAACTCTTTTAGAGTAACCCTAAGAAAGCTTAACAATCTTAGACTTGTATGTATTTGTATCTGTATCATTCTATCTTCACCATCCACACCTTCCTTCATTTCTATCCCTTTAAGACAAAAGAAAGCAGCAAAACCAAAACCACTGAAATGGAAGGGGAAAAGACAACGAGTTCTTGGATTTCATCAATTTACTACTGAAATATGTACTCTATAGTTTTGACATCTTAACAAAGCACTTTCCTGAGATTAAATTATTCTATGTAATTGACAAAATAGCATGAAACTACTATCCCACAAGACATCCATATATTTTTATTAATGAGATGAGGTTGAAAATTTAATAATACAAAATTCAAAGGATCGTTTAACATTTTGGCAAGCAGCCTACGCAGTACCTCCTTCCTCCAATAACCACATTATTAACATGCACCCTTTAGCTTGCAAAATAATAGAAGATCAAGTCATAAGATGAAAAAGCCTATCGGGAATCACCCAACCAAAGCTTCCTATCTACCTCCCAGACCAGCAACCAAGTAATAAACGAGGTAGTTCACCATTAGAATACAAAACGAGGCTCATTTCCCCATAAACGATCTTTCAAGCATTCAAATCTTTAGCTTCCAATCTTCTTAGTCGAACCAGCAAACCTAATGGTTCTAATAGTGTTAGGACTGGGTATGTAAAAAGACAACGATTGAATGATAAACTTGTATTTATGAATATCGTTTTGAAAAACCACTAAAAAACGACTATGCAAAATATAATACAACTCCTGCCACGACCATTCTCTCTTCCTATCTTCACATCTCAGACAACGCACAAAAGAAGCTTCGAAACAACCCAAAGGAGCAGAAATTCCCAGCCCAGGTTTCAAACTCATGAAAATTTCAATTCCCCACCTCAATATTATTCCCTTAGATAAGGAACAATGCAGGATAGGAAAGCCTTTCTACATTTAACTTAACAAACAACAATAGAAAATGAGAATCCCATCCTCTTTTTATACTTTGCGTCAGAATAACCAAAATCTTTTTCAAGTAGTGACACAATAGGGGAAAAAATACAAGAGGAATTTACAAAGATGGTGCAATTCTCATTAAGAGACTCAATTACTTTTATTTTCTTGTTTTAACTGAAATGACTTTATTGCTGAGTTGCGTCCATCTCTGTCGATGTGTGGCTGTGGTCACGAGATGCACTTCATTTATTTTACCTTCAGAAAAGTTTTTCTTTTCAGAGTCTTATATAAGGAGTGAAAGTTGAACTTGTAAGATGGATGGTTGCAACATTTACTAGATATATTCTCAGGAGAGATCTTTGGCCTCAGATGCAGTATGAAGGCGGTACCTTACTTCAATTTTCCCTACTCTTAAATTCTTAGCATTAAGCCCTTTACCAATCGACGGGACAGATTGTATCACACTTCCTCCCTTGTAACTACGTTCGAATTGTGGTCATTGAGATGTGACTTGAAAATCAAAAAGTAAAGAACAGGAGCCAACTCCATCCACTTATCGTAGTAGTAACCCCAAACTACGGAAGTGAACTCAATTCAAAGGCGATTTCAATCCATTGGCAGGATGCTAAATGTCACATCCTTTTTATTTCCCAGCATCTTATCATTTTGAAGCTGGAGTAAAAACTCTGTATTCAATGATGGTTTGGAACAGCTTGAAAACAGAAATTTTTGACGTGGTATGATCTTGAACATTGTTTCACAATCAAATAAACATGCAAGAAGTTGTGCAACCAAAATCAGACGGGTTTATTGATGCCAGTACATACATGCTGAAACATGTGTGTTTGAATTGAAATGTTAAATGAAACAAAAAGTCGTAACAACTTTTGCTTTTCTTTCTAGTCTGCCACTCAGAGTCAAGTCAAAGTTGATTATTGACGGTCAAGGCTCATTCCTTTTCAACTTTAAATTGAATTTCCAATTCCATTTTTCCACCCCAAACTGAAGTTGCATCTGCATCAAATTACATCACTTTATTCCAACTTGCTTTCTTTGGCCAGATACCAGACAGGCAAGAAGGAAAACAGATCAATTCTGATTTGTTTTGTTTTGGATCTTATTTCTTTCACTTCATCCAGTAAAATATATCCGCATTCTTTAAATAAACTACATGAAGCCATTGGGGAGGTATTTTCATTGTACATACATATATTATGTTGACTGAGTTGATCTTCCTAGTGCAACTTTTATTACAATAACTACATATTTAAAGCAAGAATTCGATTTTTATTTTTTACTTGCTTCAAATATATTAAACGTAGAACCCGGGTTCATTTCAGAGAAAATGAAAATTGGAACATTTTCAGGAACAAGATCCTGTAGCATTAAATATAATATGTATATCACTAGTTAATTAGAGAGTACTACTCTTGTTAAAGTGCATTTCATTAGAATACTTCATTACCCAAAAGTCGTAAGCAGAACCTTAATAAGTTTAGTTAATGTTTTAAAAGCAAAAGCTAATAAAAGTATTTATTCTCCTCTCAACAAAAAAACTGGAAAACACACGTAAGCCTGGAACCAAAGTAAACATATTTTTTCTTAAAAAACTAAACTAAACTGCTACGTTTGATCCTTTTTATTTGAATTTCTGTTGCAGCGTTGCTCATCTCATTACATTTACCAATATTGCCTTGTGCATTTTAAGTTAACCAAAATACAAACAAGAAGAAAACCTTTCTGCACTTTAATACAACACAAAACGCTATATCTTTTTTATTCAAGCAAAACATCCTCCCTTCTCAATCCTTTCCCCTTCGTTTTTTATTTAGTTTTTATCCAATTGCTCCATTCCCTTTTTCATTTCATCCTTTTTGGTGAAATAATGAAAAGGCTTGGATGAATAGCCAAAAGTTAGATAAACAATGAACAACATTGTGTTATACAATTTGAATTAAATATCAAAAAGTGCAATTCAGCCTAGGTTTTCGTCCCTTTGTTGCCTCTCCAGTAAAAGGGAATCTCAATGTATCGTTTTATAAATTAATATGATGTGATGGGATTCAATGCCGTGTTTTCATATTGCACAGATGCATTTCATTGCATTCTAGTGGGGGGCAGTGGAATAAACGAATTTTCTCCTGCCCTTCTTCCACAACCCTCTTTTCTTTGTTCCGTTCTGATTATTACAATCTATAATTCATTTATGGAACATTCAACCTTCAATTCCTTAATATTTTAAGCAATAAAACATGGCAGTCGAGATTTCAAATTTGAAAATGAAGATTTATGATGATCTAACATGACAAAATTAATAACCAAAGTAATTTGAAGTTCAATAAACTAATTCTTGTCACATGTTTCAATCAATCTAAAACCCTGTTTGCGTGCCGTATCGATAAATTGTTTTCTTATCATAAATCTAAATCTGCATCTTTACTCCTCCCCGTACTTGACTGATTGAGAGCAAATAATGTCGGACGAGGAAATACTGCATTATTAGATTTTATTCAGAATTCTTAAACTCGAGCACTTTACTTCATTTATCTTTGTCCCCGAAGGAAAGGCCATGTATCGACCCTTAAACGATAAAGAAGAAATGAGGAGAATCTATTTTGTGAATAATAAGAATAGCTTGGGGTCTTGAAGTCTAGATCAAAATCTATCATTCCAACAAAAATTCGATTCACTCAAAATTGAATCTACAAAACCTAACTGCAAGAGAGGAAAAAAAGAATACACCCACAAATAAAATTTCACTTGACTTGGAAATATATTTACGATTGCAAAATTGCATTATGTAAATTCTCATAGGTATACATACATATGTACCTGACAAAGCAGATTAATATTTCAACTACTAATACAACTATAAACTGTAAAATCAAATTGACTGGGTTTGACACATTGCGATTTTGAGAAAGCTGAACAATAATTCATTTTGACATTTCTCATTTCCTTTCTTTAAATTGTTCGTTTTGCATAGCACAAAGGAAAAGTAAAATCACGGTTAATTACAATTTCTTTCATAAAAAACTACCACTGGCAATCAACATCAAGCTAATAAACTTGCAAATTTACACAATGCAAAATAATATAGTTTGCAAAACAGAGTATGAGAAAAAGACACTAGCATTTAAATTGGCTGTGGTATACACGCACCAACAAACTCAACGCATACTAATTAACCACTTTTCTCCAGCGTCTGTTTCTCTTCGTCGTACAACTTTCTTTTATTTTAGAACAAACAAAAAATCCAATAAATCCCACAGTAAAAGAGAAAACATATAGAATTCTAGGAACGAAATAAATATAAAAGTATGTGAGTGAGTACAAAACTTCAAAAACAAAGGAAGGAAAAAAACACATCCTCCAGAACAGTAAAATGGCAAGATTTTTTATAAAGCATTATAACATCCCGAATAAATTAGAAACCACTTTTTCTTGTTATCTGCGTCAGTAACTATTGTTTAACCTAAACTCTAGAAACAGAAGGCTCCAACGTTTTTGTACTTTCTCCAGCAAAAATGGAAAACTAGAAAGGAGGAGGTGGTTGAAAATAGATTATTGTTGTGAAAGTATTTTTGTTAGTATCACATTACCACTGTAAAGAACTCGAGCTTTAAGAAGCATTAACATGTAAACATATATGAACAAAACTCCCATTAACATTAGACACAGTCCATTTTCCCAGAAAATTTCTCCAAATGAAACAAATAAAATGAAGAGGGAGGCGGACAGGAACAACAATATATTGTCTAACAGGGCATGCCACGAAACTAATTGTCCTTACAAGCTCAACCAAAACTTTCTCTTAAAACACTAAGGGAAAGTTTCCATGTCATACACAGACGTTGGGCCCACAGTAAAGAAAGTCAGTTTGGTTCCTGAGGTAAAAAGACAATTAGATGGTAGTAGTAGAAAACGGAAGGAACGGTTACAAGGATATTATTATTACATATATTCCTTTAACATTTCTTATGAACCATTTTCATTACTTTATCCTTCCAATCCCCCCCAAATCAACTCAGGTAAAGTTGGAAATGTTGGGTGAAAGTAATTTCACAGTCTTGTACATAAGACATGATATTAAACTAAAGGTGAAACTATCCATGTCCTCAGTTTCATGGTGGAATCAAGATGAAATTCTCAAAAGGAGACCAAATGTACAATAGCCGGTACCATTTATATAATTGAGACTTGGTCAGTCAACTGTTCAAATATCAAATATCATTAAAAGATCTTTTCCACTACTACAATTGCCCCCAGCTTGTATTCTATTTTATATTCTCTTAAAAGATGTATTAGTACATAGCCGAGTGAACATGGACCCTTTCCAATTTCTAAAATCCAATCTTTAAAGGAAATCTGTTTGTCAGCAAAATCAAAAAGATGAAAATAATTTATGATGGAATTATGTTGGCTTTTATATCGAGTCCCTTCACTCTATAATGGACATGTTTAAGAGCTGGACGGGGGGTAGTTGAAGTGTAACAAATTCATCTTAATGTCTTCCCATCCGTGTTTACATGTTATTATCAACTCCTAGAAAACTTTGATGAACCCTCTCTTCCTTTACTGATTAGGTTAAATCACCCTCTCCCAATTTACTTTCCCTGGCAGTTGAAAAAAAAATGGAAAACAGCAAAAGGAGATCTACATGCATGAAAGAAAGCTTTGGCATAGGAAGAGAAAGTAAATCTAATCTTAGTCGGGGTCGGAGCCAAATGTACTGTTACTAAACTCTCTACTCCCTTCTTTATTAGATTTGTGCTCATTTGCTTGAGTCAGATTTGCAGATTGAAATTTTCTTTGCTCTGAGAATGAGATGAATTTGGCATTTAGATTTTACTAACCAAACTATCCTTATGCTGCATGTCATAGTCAATCCAATAACCACATTTCATCCAGTCCACTCCACTCTTATGAATATAAGGATATCATCTAAGCAAATTATTATTCATCCTCGGTCAAATCCAATTTATCTTTAATATTCTCGACTATATCGTTAATCTTGGGAAGGAGGTGGATGTTTCATGTAAAACGCATATTACACAGATGTATGTATATGACAAAACTTTGTCATCATCATTATCACAGCGAGATGAACATCATCCATCCAATCATCCAACCACTGATAGATTCACTTTCTATCTACCCTCTACTGTCTAACAAAGATTGTTTATTTGGAAGAACAATTGAAAAGCTCCAAGCTCCCACTCCATCAATTTTACTTCTATTATTGAATTCATGAGAAAATGAAATAAAATGTTTAGAATTTAATTCAACAGACCAACGGAGAGACAATGGAGTGAGAGAAACTTTAAGTTGTGGAGGTGCTTGGTTCTATAGATGCAAATCCATTATGGGAATAATACATGCATTGTTTTATTCTCGGCAGGAGGTCTCACAAAGTTGTGAATGAATGAATGTACAATCTTAAAATAGGGAGAAATAAATAATTGTATTCACTCTTGTTATATCTACTAAAACCAAAAACTTGTATCTGCTTCTTCTCTACTTTAAATTGTTTTTCTCCTCGAGACCAGATGACACAAGACCTTTTTGGAGATAATTCTTAGGACGCAACTATGCAAATTAACACGTAGTAGAGTGAAACCCCCACCTTTTCCAATCTAGCAGGTTGAAGCATCATGCTAATGAAGCCAGAAGAGAGAGAGAGAGAGAGATCTAAACCGATTCTATGTCTTACTGGTTGATGATTTTAATGGTGATTGCGTTTTACATTGGGTTCTACTGGTGGTAGTGAAATTGGGGAGAAATTCCAAGTTTTGAATAAATCAAAGTGCAGGTTGGCAAACAAATATCTTTTCATCTCATGTTTACGTTGGACAGAGTTTGACGTTTCTTCCTTCCTCTTTCAGATAACTTCCTTAATTGACCTCTCATTTTCGCTGAAGGGAGACAGTAACATCATTTATTGAATTTTCATTCAAATACACATCTATCTAGAGAATGTTTTATAATCATAGAGCAGCTTGAACAATAACACTCATCCCTACTTCTCGACGACCCTTTCGTGTTCATCGTGCCATTGAATAAAATAGTGAGTTGGCTAATTTTAGCTGTAGATATGATGACAAGCCCCTGCTGGTATGTAATGCAATGAACATGTATGTAACAATTCAATCCCCCAACCCACACAACTTCTAATTTATATGCATAAATCAACTTCATTTAATGATCAGGAGAGCTAGGCAAACTTTGACTTTGGAGTATGAAATGCCTGTGTAATTTTCACTGGATATTTGGAGAGCTAAGCTAACCAAAGTAAATACAACTTTAGATAGATTGGATACAGATTATAATGTGAGAGCTCATGTTCAATTTTGCATCTCACATCCGCTTCGACTTCTAATACAAACACACTTGTTCCCACGATTAATAAGTCTCTCTCTCTCTTTATTCCAGTGATGGAAACAAGTCTTTATTTAACAAATTGTAAATGAACCTCATGCAACTCAAAATTACAAAAGTCAAAAATACTTAAACATAGATCTGAATTTTTGCTGTTGCAATGAATTCACACTAATTTCACGTTGCATTTAATAATTTATCATTTATTTATAAAAATAACCTGATGACACTGATGACCAAATAAAATCAGACATGAGATACCTGCATTAGTATGCAGACACGTATACATATAATATTTATGTACGTAAATAGTTCCAAATGCACAGTAATTTGGATCAAGTTTTTTGTATTCAACATCACTCCACTACATTAGACAATAGTAAGAATGAAAGGTATTTGAGTTTGGCATCACTTTCAACTTTTGTGAATAAATAAGTTAAATAACAGTCTTAAAAAGTAGCGAGATCAAAAACTCATAGTTTCATCCAATATGAGAGGTAATTAGCACTTTCACTCATTAGCCATTTACTCATGCCCATGCCTAGAGCGGAAATTGGGGACTAAAGTAGTACAGAATATCCAATTTTATAGCAACCAGCCCATTTTATTTAGCATTATATCCCTTGTACCATCATTTTACTGTCATTATCTAAACCATCATTTACCTTCCTAATCGCTCTATTCTACAATTCAAAGTAGTCCCTTCTCCATCCAAAGCCACCCAACCAAGCAAAACCCATTACCAATTCTTTTTCTAAAGAGTTGCTATTTTGCATTGGATTGGGTAGAGCGTAGTGTGGCATTAGCATTGAAAACAGCGTCATGGGAGACCTCAGGTAGAAGAAACGAGGTAAATTAGTGAGTCTCTTTTTGGCTTGAAATCCTTTGTGAATTTATTTGGATCCCCTGCCATTTTTAGCTAGATAATAGGAGAAAAAAGGTTCATTAAAGCTTTCACTTTTTATTTCGGGAAAAGAAACAAGATTTCTCTTTCCAGCAAAAGTGGCCAAAGCTAGAGTAGCTATTTAGCTTCAAACGTACGGGATACGATATAGATAATTTTTTTTATTCTCTGTGGGATTCTTGAGGGAAAGGCATTATACAGACAGAGGTAAATTATGAGACTCACATCCAGCATTCTTTCAACAACCTATAGCTATTGATGTTTTTTTTTTTGAATTTGAGAAACTATCAACAATATAAAACAGTCAGCATTTGGTATATTAAAAAAAATCCATTACACGCACAGTCACCCTTTCTTTTCCAATAAAATATCACATTATGACACATCCCACTTATCCCATTTGATAACCTTCTTCTGTATGTGAATGTATTTTATATTTCTGAGTTTCAAAAATAATTCCTTTTTTTACTCCATCAAGCTACTTTTGTCCTTGTTCTAATATCTTTCGCATCACCGACCCTGTAGAATGATGATAAAGAGAAAGTTGCTGGTTGTGCATTTTACACTTGTGTGGTTATGCAGTATGATGTAGCTGGTGGCGATTATTATAACCCATCATTTCAGTGGCCAAGTCACAGCAGCAGTCAGTGAAAGTCCAGATATTTCAGATGAAAGTGACCATCTCCCCATCTGGGGCAAATATCACATATTACTTGGGCTAAAGGGCAATCCCATACATTTATAACTGTCTTACAACGGTTAAGCTTTACTTTTGGCCCATGGCCTGGCTCAAAGTAGCTGCAAACAGTAGAACTAAATCTTATTCACCAAACTGACCATTTTCCTACAAAAAGAAATGCACACAACTCATTCTATAGCTCTGTACAACTCTTGTCTAACTTTTTTATAAAATAGGAAAGTAGAAAGAGGGAATCCTTTTCTCTTTTCTATTCACTGAGTTGTAAGATCTAAAGGATGGATGACCAAATCAATAAATTTCGATCCAAAGTCCAGCATTTTTGCGGAAAAAAAGGGATCATCTCGTAAACTATAAATTGTGGCTTTAATCAATATCCATGTGTTTCTGGCCTTTGGGAAAAAATTGTCTTTTTATTTATTTCCAAACCACCCACCAACAAAAATACATTCATCATCTGTTTTGCATCACAGCAGTCGCATTCAAATTATTCACGGGAGATGAAAGTGAGTGTGTGCACAATGCATATGCATGTACGGGAAAATAAATTTAAATTGTAAACACAAACCCTGTAAAATATCCTTACTATGAAACATTAAAGGGTCTATTATCCTAAATTTAATGCATCTCTTTCCCAACTTCTCATATTTCTCCCAAAACTCATCACACATGTATCACTTTTAGAGTTTTAAGGATGTCAAGCCCCCTCATAAATAGCAAGCTTGGAAGCAAGTAGCTATAAATGTCTGTTTCAACCCAATTTGGAGGCAGGCGATATTAAAACGCTCATAAATGGTCGCCTCCAGTCAGGTTCCCTCTATTCTCATGAGTTTGGTTCTCACATCCTTATCACATGAAAGGGAGAATTTTGTGAAAATACTTTTCTCACATTAGTTAGTAGTTGTTCCACTCGACCTGCTAAACTTTCTCCAGACTTTCACCTCAAGAGATGAACTACGGAGTGGTGTGGTTGACGGAAAAGAGTTATAAAATAAAAACTACGGCACTACCATCCATAACATAATGCAACACTTTACTTTCTGTCTGCACCATTTCCCCTCTGATTTAACTACCTTAAGAGCCATATACATTGTTCACCAAGGCTGACTAAACACTATTCATTGACAGTAGAGACTAAGCACAAACTATACAAATATACAAATACTATAGAAAGCTACTTAGCTTAGCTATATTTTTCATCACTTCAGTGAACTCACCATTTCTCCATTTTTTGGGGACCTTTGTCACCTTTTACAAGTGAGAACTAGGGGATAAAACCCTTTGAGAATATTCTTTGTTTGTCAGAATTTTTTGAGAAACTACTTTACTCCAACCGACCTGGATGCTGGTGCTTCGTTTTGAATGAAATGCAGCAGGAGAAAATAATACATACATACATACATACATAGGGAAAGAAATTCAAAAGAAAATATAAATAAAATTTTCACTTTTACTTTCATCTTTTGAGGAGCAACATATAAAAATATTTTATATGCAAGCCAAGGGAAAAAATGTTCACTAATATAAATGCATAGATATGTACGAGGATAATATGAAGATGAGTTTCGCTTAAAGGATTCAACACTGCCTTAGCTTCTTACTAAGAAGAAATAAATTCCTTCGAGTTACTTATGCGATGCGACTCTTTTGAAACTTTCTTTGGCTGCCTACATCGACTCATCTGAATGTTATTATCATTCTACTGACTCCAGTTTAGACCAAACTAAAATAAAAGTAAAATACGAAAAAAACTTTTTGGCACTCTTTAAATTGGTCTGCACCATTTGCATTTTTCTACTTGCTTCTTACTATGCTTTAACATTTCTAGAAAACTAGAAAGTTCCCATTTCCATTTTCTATTTTACATTTTGGGTAAAAACTTGCCACTTCAACTTGAATGGGAAAAGAACCAAGCACTTATTGTGAATTTTAAATTGGATATCATTTAAAATTCCATTTTGTATAAAACGATAAAGCAAGTGGCTATGAACTGATAGGAATGTTGAAAAAATTAGATAATTACAAAATGAAGAGCAATAAGTTTGAAATGGGAACGTGGGACCTTAAAATCTGATAAAATGCTGAACCTCCCCTTGTCCTTGTTCAACAACGTTCATGCTACCTACACTGCCTACACATACATTTTACATATATTTAATGTAGCAAATAAACTTGAGATTGTTATACCCTATAAAGGATTGAAGATTTTGCCATGTCTTCTTATCTCCATATTTCGTCTCCGAAAGAATAGAAAAAAAAGTAATGGATGGCTTCCACATGTCTTTCGAGCACGAATATCTATGTTCACCACCATCACCGGAATATAAAGAAGCCACAATGCGGATGAATAATGTGATAAAAAAATTTTGCATTTAAAATTAAATTAGTAACCCACGTGTTTTTGGAATAAATATTTAACCGTTGTTCGATCGCACAAACTTATCAATAGAATTCCAAAATAAATCCCCAATTTTAGTAATTGCTATTGCTATTTATGTCATCCATCCCTAGCAATCAATAAATCCTTTTGTTCATTTGCCCTGAAACAAAAGTCAACCAAATTGAAATTGAGCTAATCAGGTTTATATTTGAGTTAAACTTTTTCCATAAAGTAAACTACTGCATGCTCAAATATTGCATATTCAAACAAAATGCAATTTATTCTGCAAACTTTTGAAATGTTAGCTCAATATAAAAGTGAGGAAGCTTTTATTTTTTGTACGTCATACCATGTACCAGGTATTTTTCATGTAAAATATTATATAGGACTTTACTCAGGACGACAACAAATGGATCGTTCAAGTATAAAATGTGTAGTGTTGCTGGATCACACATATTTCATTCTTTTCCCAGAACGGGGTAAGTGATAGCATTTCACCAAGTGAAAGCTATACTTTATTACGTTTCATAATATCATATTTATATAACAAAGTAACCCCACACACAAACTTAATTGCCAACCTCAACAAAGTCTAACAACGAACCAAAACCCACCAGAGTAACCAACAGAAGACTTTAATCTTATACAACGGGTGGTATTGCATGGCATGGCAAGCTTTTCATCATCCCTAAAATTAAACCAATTTCTACACCCAAACCCATTATTTTTATTCTTACACCACAAAACGTAAAATTATATTTCCCCTTCACAAATAAATGTAAAAAATTTCTTTCACACCATCCACGACAATTTAATTGCTTGAGAGTAGGACATTTTGAGTATACTACAATTCCTTGGATTTTTACATCGTTTAAAAAGGGCAGAAGAAGAGGAATACATTTCATTTAATTTCTTACGCACTGATGAATCTCCTATAAATGGGCAAGATACCATTAGCAAAGTTTTTAAGGAAAAAAAGGGGATAAATCATGTTAATAAAATGAGCAACTTAATTTATTCTCATCTCCTCCCGTCGTGTTTTAATCGAAGGCTTCCCACAATGAATAGATTTATTATGAGGTGGTGTTCAAGATAAAGTAGGAAATATCAAGTATTTTCACGTTAAGAAATATAACTCAAAATGCTTTCATAATTGTTGATGTAAATATTCCACCCTTCTATACCACGAGTTGATATTTCACTTTCCGTTTATGAAACTGCTTAGAAAAGGAATAAACAATTAATCCCTTCAGTCAATACTTGACTGAAAAAGGAACCTGAACAGAAACACGTTTCGCCTTAAGTGCTTAATAAAATAAAGTCACAAGCCAGCAACATTATTATGGCAGACAGATTCAAGTCAGGACTAACCAAACCCTGCCCAGTCGAATTCCAAATTTTGAATCTAATCAAATTCAGAGCTGGTCGAACATTGACTTTCCGCCTTCAGCTTGTAACAATTTTGGTTTAATGTACTTTGTTATGAATGTTAAGAGAGATTTGAACACACGTCCCAAAATCATATTCATAGTAATACATGATCAATAATTTCCATTGTTAAGGAGCGGACGTGCTGTGAGTTGGCCATTAGAACAGATTTATTGTTTTCCTAATGAGGCAAATAAGGACAAACTCGAATTTTGATTTAGTCTATCATGACTATCATCCTCTTCCGGTCAGAGTTAGAGAGATATGCATGAAATGAATTTGAGGATTTCCAGTCAAACGTATTTATATAAGCCCAAGAGATTTAAATCCATAATCCATATGATTATGAAAAAGAATGGGGCTTGAGATGAGATACTTTTGAAAAAGCTTATATTTCAAGCATAGTTTTTGTGGAATTCCAATGATGTTCAAGTATTTGCTAAAGCCACCAACCACCTAGAATTATTTTCATTTTCATTCTGTTCAAATTCACATCTTCATGGGAGCAGTAAGAAAAATCCGGATAAAATCTCAAGAGCTCTTGACAATAGAGGATTTTAGGGGAGGGAGGTGCTGCCAGGGTTGCTTAGTCAATACTTGAACAACCATTCTTGAAATCTTGAACATCCAATAATACTGAGAGAAATCTCTACATTTCATTTAGCAAGCATTTTGCGGCATCATGGAGAGAAAGAGACTTTCAACGCAATATAATGACGAAGCCACAAAGTAAAGTAAGCAACTTCACTCATCGTCAACTTGGATGAGAAAAGTCTGACTGACTGTCACACCCAGTCGTTGACAGATATAAATTTTCAAATGGACCATTGGATATGAGCGTTGGATTAACAAACAAATGAATTCCAGGAAGAAAATGAGGGAATTTGCAAAATCTCATTGAGAACGGACCATTAATTATGTCATTAAATTGCCTTCGATTGACACTAAGTTTTTTTTGACAATTTCCAGTATTTTCCGAAACCTGCCTTGTTTGGATCATTAAGAGAATCAACTTGAATCAAGAAAAATGGAGGACAAAAGAGTGTGTTCAAGGAGACAAAATTCAACATCACACACATCATAATTATATATTCAAGTCACATCCTTCAACATTTCCAATCTCAAACTGAACAAATTCTATCCTCTTCCTCTCTTGAATCATATAACCAAACTAAACCACAGTTACAAAATGAAATGAACCTTCAACTTCGACAAGGAATGACATTACTCAACGTTATACAACTCTTGTCACTTTACTCTGTGACATTTGAGAAGAAACCTGGAGATTGTAGAAATTCCATAAAAAAAGTACACAAACCATGTTTTGTTAGACAAATTTCATTCCAAATAAGTGTTAAATAACATGCACTTCAATTAATCATTCGACAAGATCCATTCCACGTGAAAGGGAGTGTATATATTTAGTAAATGCATTGAAATTCAAAGTTTATGCCAATTTCCCATTTGTGGTAAAATGAGCATAAAATATGAATTTTTAATGAAAATGAGGTTACAAGATTAAGGGAAATTAAAACCCTCAAATTCTCAATTATTTTTGGTTCGTTAATTCTCAACTAAGCCCATCCTTATTTTATAAATGAAACACAAAAGAAAATGAAAACTAAGTGAACCAATTTAATTATTTTTCATATAATTCATATTTTCATCCCTTATTACAAGGAAAGCCTAATTCTTCCTGAATATAATCCAATCCCTACTAAAACCAGTGAACTGCAACCAACAATTTTCATTAACAACATCGTTAACGGGTGAATGAGGAAAGTTTACGGATGTAAACGGCTGGAAATGATAGTTCGTAAAATGTCAATTAGTCCAAATAATTCTTCCCATATCAAAGTCAATTAGTTTCTATCCATTCGTCTGTATAGTTTTATGAATTTGTTGGATCGTGCCTAATGCAAGAAAAGTTGCTACCCCTCAAATCTAATATCAACTTCATCCTTACTCTTTGTAAAATAATGCATAAGTAAGCTCAAAATCGATCATCAACATAACACATCATCATCACAAACCTCAGAGGAGAAAATATGAGAACACATTTTATAAGAATTATAACCGAAAGAAAAGGAGGAAATTAAAGACCAAAAGAGCTTTGGTATTAGTGGCTTGACCTCAACAAAATATTACATATTATATGTATGCCTTTTTATTGAATTTATTTGGTAGGTTCGTGATCATGAGTCATTTCCTCTCATGCTTTCTTTCCCAAGCTTTGATGGTGAAGGATAATACGATTGCAGCTGTTTCTGACCTGATATTACAAGCACTTAAGGGTCAATCCAACAATAGTTTGAGTTTATTGAACAAAAGTCCCAATTCCTTATTTGTTACTTGTTCTAGTGTAATTCAAGTTTAAATTGACTCTTATTCCCGTAGTCTTTTGGGTGTTGTCTAACTCAGAAATAAATTAGAAAATGTCTCGTTTTTCCTTATATTAGAAAACTTTGTCACTTCACTCACCATTCCCATTATATTATTTAGATCTAGTAGCACATATATGTGCTGAAGAAAGTCAAACTACTCATCGAATCTCCTTTTTAAAGTGCCAAAATTTCTTTCTTCCTCTACAACCTGAACATAACATTACTACACTACTTTCTATTATTCCATTTGGGAAGGACATTATACAAAAGTAAAGGTTTTCCAAGTTTGGGAATAACGTGAAAGTTTTCTGGATTGAAAGTTAGTGTGAAAAAAAGTGTAGCTAAAATAAAATGAAAATTTTAACAGCATCTAGTCAGCATCTGCTTCTATCCTGCAACCCACTCTCACAATTTAAGCTTAATGGTTACGGTATGTCCGGAAAAAAAGAAAACAGTGAAATCTCTCATGTTTTTCTAAACTTTTGTTAACGCTGCAATTGCGCAAAACATTTTACATACTTGGACAGTGATTTAAGCTAACTGCCGTGTGGTTGGAATTTTTTTTAGACTCATACTATTTTTACCAAATCTGGCTAAAATTTCTTTTCAATTCAACCCAAACGGTTTACGATACAAATCTGACATCCGCGGAACAAGTAAAGCAACACAAGTCCATGGCATTTTATTACAAAGTCTGTCTCACAGCACTGAACTGAATTTTATAATCCATTTCAGCAAACATGAAAACTCAATTTTTACTAAGCCGACATTTCCTCACAGACTATTGAGTTCGGCTCAAGTTATTTCTTTCAAAATCGGTTTCAACGGTTTTTCCACATTTTACCAAGGCGAAAGAAAAATTGAGTTGGAATGGTACAAATAGAAAATACGACCTGACATGTCCGTTGTCATATCATATATTTACTGATCCCACCTCGGAAATCTATATTTATATTCTCTCCCGTTTTTACCCAAACTATTTACTACCCATGGTACTGTTTATATGCATCTTGAAAGGTTAGATATTGCAACTTAAGCCCCAGACACACCGGTGCAGTCAGCACGATGTAGTCAACATTTTTGCTGACTACATGGTTCACACGGGGAAAATTGTGCGGACTACATTT
>JAAOWG010000068.1:0-51367 GCA_036491945.1 Paranurophorus simplex
AATGAAGAAAGTCGCCTTGATCTCATCGAGTGCCCCAAAATCCAAAGTATTTTCCAAAAAATTTGTTGTGTAGGGTAAATTAAGGAGACGTGCATTACGTCTCTCCAGTCGAACATGTCCAAGGATTAAATGAATTGATGAGGAACTTGTTCGTTGTTCAACAAGAGAACTTTGATAAAGATGAATCATCTCTTTGTCCACATCATCATCTTTGAATTCAATTTTAAGAATAGAACGAGCTCTTCGTCGAAGGTCAACAGAGACCCCATTGCGCCACATGTTATCCACAAGACGACAATTTTTGATGTCTTCAATTCCAAGATATTTGGAAATCTCATAGATAACCTGGGATAAAAACTTTCAACATGAGTTATCCAATAAATTAAAAAAAAACTTACATCCTCCGGAAGTTGTTTGCAAGGGCTGCCCCTTTTTTTATGATTCTTCTTCACCCCTTTCAGTTGTTTGGAAGGGCTGCCCCCTTTGGCCCCTTTTTTATGATTCTTCGTCACCCCTTTCATTTAATTCTAAAAATAATATAAATTAAACTTCTCACAAGTTGTGATTATAGCTTACTCTTTGATAAGAAGAATATATTTCAAAAATTTTGAAAATTTTGAAAATGTGGAACAAGCGTGCTCGTCCAAGGCTGAATGTGAACTGGAGTGTTCTTGTTCAATCCTGTATCCTCTCCTCACTTTCAACATCAACAAAGGAGAGCTTTTTAAATCTTTTCTCATAGTTTATCAATGCATGAAAATATGATTCTTTCAAACGTCTCTAGTATTCCCTTAATTTTCATAAAAATAATTTATTCACTCAACAATAGATAGCTACCATCACGTTTTACATTTACAAAACAAACTTTTGTCGGCACCAACAGATTATCGTTTGTTCTATTAAAATAAACCACCAATAATCTCTCATACTCTTGTAAAACGTCTTCTCCTGGATTGAAGTCTCATCAAGTTTTTGACAAAGTCGACACCAGGTGTTTGTAAAGCTGTACTCTTCATCTATTTCATACTTATCTCTCCATTCCAAATACTTTTTATAAACGTAGGGATATTTATCCAGAAAACTTCCAGTGCAACTCCATGGAGCCCGAGTCAACGAATACTTTTTTAAAAATCGGGTTACCTAGATGAGTCTTTTCCATTCGAAAACCTAACCTTTCCTTAACCAAACACCCCACAAAGAAAAATCTCTAAATTTTAATTTTTGATAATTTTCAAACATTTGTGTTGGCTAACCGACCAACCCAAACTGACCCCAATTGACCTAAATCATATTCTGAAAATATATTCTCACAATATCAGTGATAAATCCTTCCAATCGAAAAATAAAATTTCGAAAAATAAAATCACAAGGGTCCCCCTTGTGATTTTAAGGTCAAAAAACTTTCGACAGCCCCCACCGGTCACTGGGTGGACCGATCTGGCCCATCTTCGAACTCCGCCTTTGCCTTGCCCAAATGTGTATTGGTGCCAAATTTCATCCAAATCGGTCTACCCGTTCGACCGCTAGAATGTCCCGGACGGATATACATAGTGATTACATAAGCCCTGACTCGGTCTAAAAAGCCAAAATGTTTAACGGGTATCTTTTGAACGGTTAAACTTTAAGCATGCACAACATCTCCGATTAAAGCCCATAAAACCAGCTTCAAAATGATACCAAAGTTGATGCGCTAGATTGCCCGCGTCCCTAAAAAACTGCACTCAAAAGTTCAAAAAAATAGCAAAAAAGCGTAAATTTTATAATTCGGACATTTGGAACTAAATTTACAGGGACGCAAAACGTGTCAAATTAAAGCCCATGAAACCAGCTTCAAAGTTGATGCGATGGATTGCCCCCGTCGCTACAACAGGGCAATCAAACATTCAAAAAAATGACAATAACAGCCTAAATTTTAAGCTGGTAACTTTTGAATTTATAATATACAATTTTGAATATAATAATAACACTAGACTAGTTTCAACTAAGATGTTTCCCCATCCTCCAAAACAATTGATGCTAATCCTAAAAAAAATCCTTGAAACTCCAAAACATTTGGTCATCATCCTTATCATCATGGAGAGACACAAGACGCTTTGAAAATACAAGCTATCAACCCTACTCTACATGAAATTCATTCCATAAACATATTTTACATTTTGTCATAAGCGTTTTCATACAAATTTCATGCAAACTTGTAAACGTTTACTTTCTATTGTACCTTTGGGACCGTCCATTGATTCTGTTTCCTCATTATTTTTTTTTAAGTTGAATCCCATCCTCCTCCTTCATCCTCTTCTTCCTCTTTTCCAGAATCAACAAAGTTGTTCCCCCTCTTCCATACATGATGGAGACTCCAACGTTCTCCGCCCTTTGGGGGTCTGCCTATTGTACAAGGGCGAATCAACGTTGGCCGTGTGTGCAAAGTTTGAGCAGAGTTCAGCCTCCCACCAACTGCTCATTTTTTTTATCAAAATATATTTTAATACACTTTCACACCTCAAGTTAAGAACAACTCCAATTTTCCTCTTGGATTCTGAAAAAAAGTGAGAACAGTAAGTGCAACCCTTGGATTCAAGGGAGGGTATGGTTATGGAACAGTTTTTTTGTTAAATATCCCTTAATTCCCTTTTTGGGGGGAGGGGGGACTACATATGTTCAGACCATTGTACTTATTGTTCTTTTGTTTCTTTTTTTAAAGGGAAATGGATCCTGGAGATTTTGATCCTTGTGAATGCGTCTGGAGTCATGAGTTGGCGACAAGGAGGTTGATCAATATGGTAAGATGTTAATGTAGTTAAAAATGGAGGAAGTGTGGGTAACAAGGTGCAAGGAGGGAGAGGATATTGTTTTTTTTAATTTGAGGACTAGGACTCGGTTTATCATTAAACAAAGAGTAGCTTAAGGGACCTTTATGAAGGAAGAGAAATTAGAAATTTGTAGAACAATGGAATTGTTCTTCAAGGTTGTTACTATGCAATAATAATCCCCAAATAAATATGGAGCAGTGGGGGTAGGTTAGAGGAGCATGTTCTTTGAATTCATGTCATCCGAGTGCATCAAAGCGTTTTGCTATGCTTCATGAACATGAGGAGTTAGTAAACTTTTATAAAAATTACAAGACAATAATACCAGATTAAATAATACAGTTTAGGGATGATAGAGACAAAAAAGTTTGTTAGTGCTGCAAGGTTTTTTTGGTTGGGGGATTGAAGATAAGGTGGATAATTGTGATAGCTTATCAAACTGGAAATAAAATGATTTATATCAAGGTCACACTATTGTTGTATTTGTAGTTGATTTGCTAATGTTGACATTTCCAGCTCCGGCAACAGCAGGACTACTGCACTGAAAATGAATGTTTTACTGAAGGAGGGGCTGGAAGTGGAGATCAAACCACTGCTGCATTCTTCATTGGATTTTGGTTCTTGATTGCAACTGTTTTGTTCTTTTTGCGTCCAAGAAGTATTGTTCCAACTGAGAAAACTCGAGATGCGTCCGTGAGTTGTTTTTATTTGATCAAGTTTTCACTTGTTTTGCTAATTGTTTGAAATTTCAGGGACCAAATTACGATCCTCCAGCACCACCTTCGGCTTTATAAATACAATCTAATTTTGATACACAAGGTTCCAATTCGTATGTCGATATATCGTTTATGTAAACTCTGAAAATATATTGCTATAAGATAATTTTTGATGTTCTTATTGTATGCAATCAAATTCCATTACAAATCATCGTAGGCAGTTTAAGTAATGCAAAAATTTACGGTTTTGATCCTGAACGGTAGAGAATTTTAAATTAAGTTTATCAATTGATTTCTACAAAATTTATGTACTTGTTCAGGTTGTGTTTGAAATTTTGAGTGCTACCTTTTAATACGTTCCAGTTATTTGTTCTGTATTACACCACAATGTTTCCACTTTATTTCCCCTATAATTTGTAATTTATCTTTCCAGTTTCTTTTTGGACTCGCAGTATCGCAGATTTTGTTAAAGAAAAATTGTGATAGTCATTAAGAGATGAGATTGATTTATTAATGATGAAACTACAAAAAAATTAAATGATTATGATAATCTTTATAATATAAATAAATGCCTCAAGTTCTCTAATTCATTATATTCCGTTCAAATTGAGTTTCCGGTGAAGCATTTCATCTCCATTTTTCACTTATTAAGGGTATCAGGGGACAGCAAAATTCATTTCCTTTAATACCTAAAACTCATGTTAGTTTAGTACACCCCAAAGTTTCCGTTGTTAACTCCTATATTTTTAAATCACATTTCAGAATTCAACCTGGCGAACGCAACATTATAGGATTTCATTTTTTGTTGTAGTCAAAGGAATCATTAGCAGGAGTCTCTCTTCCAGTTAGATGCAATTAAAGCCAACCGGAAGGAAACATTATTTGCATCTTGCTAGATCTCTCCCCCTTCTCATTCATACTCCAGGATAAGTACTCGTCAACCATCGTATTGTCATTTCCTAGTAGCAGGGATTTCAAATTAGCTGGTTTCTTTAGATGCAAATCTAGTTAGATTTTTATTACACCCTTTATTTTCATAATGATGAAGCCTACAACAAATCTTGTTTCATTGGACAACTTTGTGTATTGTGTATTTCAACTTTCAATATAAAAATAAGGTATAGCCTCCCAGTATCATTTGTTTCCATCCATAGTTGGCCAAGTCATGACCAAAACTTCTGATATTATGCTCTTGGGCCAGATAATTCAAAGAAGAAAAAAGAAATCCAGCCATTTTTATTGCAAAGTGACAACTTTCACAACAATAAATGCAAAGTAGCCTCATTTCATCCTCATGTTTGTACTCTTTTACTTTCACTACAAAATGAGACTTTTTGGCAACAGATTTGAGGAGAGGATGTTGATAAAGGTGTTAGTACTGCTGAATTATTCTTGGGTTTGGATAACTTTTTTTCCCCTTCCGTTTTGTCTCTCATTATACTTTCACTCTGGGAGAGAGATGTGACTCATAACTTAAAAGTCGGTTCAGGATCAAAGTGAATCAGATAATGCTTTTGATGAAAGATGTAAGTAACAGCATAAAATTTGATTCATTCATACTTTATTCCTGCTTTCATACTCATATAACAATCCTCTTTCACTTATGACATGATTATTTACTAAAAAAAACAAAAGCTCCGAATTTAGGGTTTCAAGCAACAGCTCATGTAGCACTGTGGCATTTCCTGCTAGAAAAGAAAGTTCAGTTTTGAAATTGTCACAGTTTGGTGAAAGTGTAAATGTCTTGGAAAAGCAGTAGGATAAAGAGAACCACAACACAACATTTTGCAGTTAGGTTAGGAGTGATTACTATTATCTAATTTACAATTCTATTAAAGACAAATGTGAATTTAAATTTAGATAGATTAGTATTGATAGATTGAAATACAGCCTTGTTAGCGGTAGCTAGTTTATGACAAAAAATTTATGTACATACATTGATGCATTATTCAGAGTTTTTTGGGGAACTGTTTCCATTTTGACACGAGTTTGTAGTTTTATCAAATTTTATGTTAAGTAGTACCCGACATAGCGCCCTTAAAGTTAAGGAATAATACTTAGGTACGTAAGTATGGATTACCTAGTTTAGCTTAAAGAGGTTAAGAACATCATATTACAAAGTATTTACCAAACAAGTGAATAGGTATTTATAAACATTCGATTGTCTTTGACCCAAGATGCATTTTTTAAGTACATATGTAGGCAACTCTCGAATAATGAAAGTCTACTCTTCTTATCTTTGAACAAACGTGTCAAATTCAATTAGCCTCAAGACTTAAATCAAGTATGGTTCCAATCCAATAGATTAAAGGAGATCCGAAAGAAAAGGTAAATTGAAAGAACAGAAACATATTGAGTCCTTCTCAAATTAAACCACTGATCGCTTTCAATTAAGATGTCCAACTAAGATTGGCTCAGAATAAATTCATTTCATTTGCCTTGTCCAATGCAATAGTTTTGTAATCTGATGTGTTGACTCCGCTCAGATGGATTGGGGCCAGTGATTGCATTGAAGAACGACTTGGATTTTATTGAAAGTAATTCGAGCAACTAGGATTTGGCAAAAGAAAAAGTTTCAACTTGTGACTTAGCTTTCAAAAAGGTTTTACTATTGTGGAACTATTACTAAAAGAAGAATGAAATTTTATTTGGTATAAAAATTATGGCAAAGCTTTCTCTTAATAAATAAGTTTTAAGAAATGCATCCTTCCTTGTATATTTACAAAATCTTTCCAAATTCCACTCTTTCTGTGTATCTATTTACTAGTAGACTAGAATAAGGATTCTTTGTAAAGAAACGAAACAAAAGTTAGAAAAAAGAGTTTACTTGAGGCAACAAAAAGGGTGAAAGTAAAGTCGTTACAGTGATGCACTCGCACTCTCTATAACTTATATTGACCAATTCCTTTGTGTGTGACTATCTCGTGGAGATTAGTTTTCTCCTTCATGTATTCACTATATTGGACATTGTCCCTGAAAATGAGGCTGATTGAGGGTGAAATGGGATTATGAGCCTGTCCTCTGACAGAGAAGATCTTTTACTTTCTCATTCAATGACCATTGGATTGGGTTAACATCTTTAAATGAAGTTCTAAAAAGACAAATTATGCTCAATTTTATCTTGGCTATGTCACAAGTAGGTTGGTGTGGGCTTTTAATTTCTTTGCTTGTGGGAAAGTGCTTTATAATTTATATTAAATGATACTACCCCGCTTTCCCATCATTGTACACTCTTGAATGTCTTTGATTTTCCCAATTTCAATTTCCTATCGGTAAATAATCTGAAGTGGGAAAGTAATTCATTGACGTCTGCTGTTATAATGGGGAAAATAAACAAAAGGAGAACACCTTGGTTAAAAGTAAACTCATTCATTGGGACAAATTAATTTGAAGTGAAGGTAGCATAAAACCATCAAGTTCAAAGTTTCAACCTCCATTTGTACATTGTCAACTTTAAACTCCACCAAAATAACATCAACAAGAAGCAGTTAGCAAGAAAGTGTTGAATTTAGTCACAAATGACGCTTTATATACAAAGGAAAAGGAATAGTATCTATAGTCCTTCCAGCATCAATTTGATTCTTGATTCACGTTGTTGTTTGTTGTTCATCTTCATTTTATAATCTGTGCTGAAATTAAGAATTGAGAAGCTTTCTGAACAATTAGTAAAAACAAAAGTAAAGGCTCGGGAGTCATTGAAAGGAAAATATTCTTCCTCGTTGGCATTCCTGGAAAGAAAAGAAAAGAGATGTTTTAGCAGTCTCATCATTAATCGTAAATTTCAAACAGAAAACAACTTTACAATAAACCAAGTTGTTCAAATCAAAATAGCATAAAATTTTATTAGAGTCAAAAATGTCTTTTCCCTTTTACAAAGTTTGTTTGATGAGATTTGTCATCATCCACATTGTCATGAGTTTTTCTCCATTTAAAAAAGATGCTCCTTGATTTCATGACTTGTTAGAATCCACTTTATGCAATTTACTTGATCACAAAGGTAAAGAATGGTAACCAACTGAATACTTTTTTTTAGTTCAAGGTGTCTAATAAACTTTTCCCTTTCCCTTCTAAAATTACTTACATCTCATTAATTTTATTTTAGAAGAATGAGTAGAAAAAAAACTTTGTCTATTTTATCCATTTGTGACTCCCAAATACATATCTAATGATGAGGTGGATGGATTTTGAAATTAAATATCAATTTCAACATTTTCTTAATTATTTCCCTATTCATCAAACACATGTATCTAACATTCCCATGAGAATTTAGCTAAAAACTAACTTGCATTATCCTTCAATACCGATTATATCTTTCAATCTGATATTAAAACACTTTCTGCCTTTATGCTTGCATTTAGGACAAGAACGTATTTAGTTTAGAATCTTTATGAATCAGTTTAAAATGTTTCGTATTTGAAAGAAAGTTAGGAATTGAAAATTAATGCGAGGAACAGAGTTTCTACTTTTTTGAGTAAATCTCAAACGTTTTAGAAGGAAAAGAATGAAAATATGGGAATATAATTCATCCTTGAACAAGTTTACTCATATATAGTTGACTTTCTTTTTAGCTCAAACATTTGGTAGGCATAAAAAAAACTTTTTTTAGATAAATGTGAGAAACAATAAATATTTATTTCTCTGCATTAAACACGTTCTCACACAGTTTTAGTTAGTCAGTGGTGGTAGTTCATAAAAAAAATGAAAATTGTAGCGGATATCTCATGCATAAAACAACACCAAAAATAGAAAGCATTTATATTCTTTTTTCATTGATCTTCCTTTAGCCACATTGTAGCTACTTTAGCTCATTACATATTCGGAAGAAAAAAAGATTTTGTTTCAAAATAAAGAAAGAATTATTAGAAGATAGAAAACTTGGCTGAATTTTTAAAAAAATAAGTCCACTGGTCTTGCAACTTACCTGAATTTTTATAACGTGTAATACTTACTCCTGCATTTGAGGAAGAGTTGTCAACAACAGAGGATATTTTAGGTCTATCTTCTTCTGTTATAATTATTTCCGTTTTTTGGTGGTACTGGTCTAATATCTCGGCTACACAGCCCAAACTTAGTTGTCCACCAACAAAATATATGGGAATTATTTCTAGACGAAGACTTATTCTTGAAGATTCTGTGTTTAGGCCATCCTTGTATCGGATCTCCTGCTGATTATTTTGTTGATGGTATCGAGAAATCACCTGATAGAAAATTGCATCACAATGTATAATCATTGTATCATTTGATTTCACCCTTTTTCCATTGATTAGCCATGTAAGATTTGCAGCTGGTTTTGAGCGATATGAGGTACAATTGGCTTCCAACAGTTCTCCAACAGTGTAACGTCGTTTATTTGGATGTATTAATATCTCCGGTTTTCCTTTTGGATGTGCTGTAATGGGGGTAAACAAAAGTTACAATGATTTCAATTCTAACCACTGCAGGAAATGCATCCAATTGCTGGCTTCTGTGGTTCATTTCATAATAAACGCCAGATCAATAAAGTTTGAATTTATGAAAAAGTTGATGATAGATATAACAAGATTGATTTAAATTATGATTTGGACTAATTTGAAGGTTAGTATCAGTGATTGAAACGGTCAACCGTGGGTTGTTGAATAAAGAGAAGCGTGGTGGTGTTATCTGAATTTCATATAAAATTGCCATTGTCTAAATTCACTTGCAAGTGTCCATCTCTTGGTAAATTTTGTATTCCATGTCCTTCTTCTCAGCAGAATGCACCATGCCAGATTTACAGTAATTACTGATTAGGATGTTAGAGAATAAATAAATAAGAAGGGAAATATTTTGTTCTTCTTTTCCAACTTATTTTATTGATGTTTCGTAATTGCATTGGATGTCCAAATCAGAATAAACCTCCTAATGCCATATCTTAAATTATTTCATTTAAATCTCACGTCTGATTGAAGCATTGTCCTATCTCGTTTCATTAGAATCTGAGATTTTTATTCATCATGTAATCTATATCCATCTCTATACTTTCAAATCTTTTTTTTTTGGAATTAATTCCTCTTGTCTTTATTCCCAGATTGAATGGGAATTTCTAAGGTTTACTTCTCAAACCATAGTTTATCTTAAAATTACATGGATTCTTCAATATTGATGCAGAGGCCTTAAAATGTTTCTCCCAACTACCGGAAAACTAAAGCAATATTCATTCTTGTTCAGCATTTCACATAATAAGAAATGAAGATTTTAACAACAGTTGGCGAAAAGAATGGGAGTTGAAGGAAAGAATACCATCATCCGTACAGAAAGTGGTTGCATACAAAGCAGCGTCATTTGTTAAAACTTTTACTGTTGTGACTTAGTTTTGATGGACACCATAAATGGGGCAAATAGAGAAGACAAATGGAGAAAACTAAAAGTTTGGCATTCTTGCTTCCATCCAAACTCATCTTCTTTTGACTTGGATGTGAATAAACATGTTGTGAAGGGTTGCAATCCTTTCTCCATTTTTTGTCTACACATTTCATAACTCCTTTGCATCCATAACTGAGAGAGATTTGTTGAATTCAGAATTATATGTAGTGCTGATAAATATGGAATGGAGAAAAAGAGACGAGTGTCTGACACAACTTATTTTCAAAATACAATTAATCCTGATACAGATGAAGTATAAAATTTAAGATTAAACTAAGTATAAATCTACTTGACTCCAGCATCAGATAATCCATTGGTGCAGCAAACAATGTGGATACTTTTGATGATACCACCACTGTATTGATAAAACATGCTGGAAATTTGGTGTAAAAACTAAAGTTGCAATCTCCTACTTGACTCTTGAGTTTGGGACTGCTAGATAACTTGTTCATCTACTGGGAAAACTCTATTAAGATCTGTCTCACTAGATTTTTACGACTCGTTGAAACTTTCCCATCGCCAACTTCAGAGCACATAAAAGGTCTCGAGTGTTTTTCAATTTTATTTTGGCAACTAAACTAACATTCTATCCAACAAACATTTTTAAATGCTATTAAACCTAATCCCCCAAATACAACTTTGATTCCTAAGCATGGGAAATAAAGAGATTTAATTACTGGATACATTTAATTCAATAACAACTACTCATGTATGATTGTTTGGTTGAAAAAGATTTAGGTACAAACTATAGTGCTATTGATGTCATCTTTATATTTTATATTTAAAATATGTTTTACAATGTTTTTGTGAGACTTTTATCCGCCTTTTAAAACCGTTCTTTAAGTTGAACATATTTGATCTGATGATACAATAGAATAGACGGATAGTCGGAGATAGTAAAGGAAAAGGAAGAAATGAACTACTTCCTCCTCCACATCTTTAGTATTCTTTCCCCAATCCTTTCATCGCTTTTGCTAAGCGACTTTACATACACGAATGAGTAAAGGAATGAAATTTGCTGCTGGAGGGAATTCATTCAATTCGTAAAATATTAAAAGTTTTAGGCTGTAATATCCTAGCTATTGTTGGGGTTGTTGGATGCAAAGAGATGTATGAAAGTCCCGTTTCATAGATAGTGATATGAAGTAGTGTTGACGTGTTTGGTGATGAAGTATGAAGTGAGCATTTTGCGAACAATGGGTTAGGTAGTTCATGATTTTAAGCCCATTTGCTTCACTTCCTTCAAAGTTTGGTTAGGTTCCTTCCTCAAGAAAATTTTACATTGACAAGGAAAAGGAATGAAAAATCCGGTGTATTTTACATTTACAAGAATTCAACAAGGAAAGACCCCAATCAAACTGTTTTCCTGCTTTTCTCACGGTCTGATTGTCAAAGATGAATGGATAGAGTGAAGACTTGAATTTTTAAAGTTGAGGCAAATGTTTATGGATAGAAAGCTGGCAATATTTCTTGGAATTTTAAGGAACGGCGTGGAATTTGGAATTTCCGACATATTTTATTTTTTTTACAAATCCATTTCCCATTTTGTTAAAAATTTCAATTTGATTTCTCCTTATAGCATCAGTGAATTTTATAAATAGTATAAATACCATGCTTTAGTTTAATTTAAAGATCAAGATGAATATCTTGAAGCGAATATTTGCCACAGTCCCGTGAAATTGTTCATTGTCCAATTGAGACTTTATATCAACATACATAGGTATATGTTTGTATATATCATTTATCTGTAAAATAGATTTTATTCAGGAAATGTTTTGCTGATTGCTTGATCAATTGCTAGAAAAATACAATTGTGCAAGTGTTGCACAAGTGGTATCATTGATTTGAATAAAATACTGAAATGCTTCCAAGTAGCCATCCGATATTTTGGAATTACACATGAATTATAGTTCCAGATCTTCAAAGATTCATTTAATTTCGACATTTTCGTAAACCATTCTGAGGATATCGTTAAATTCAATGATTATGGAAGAGACGCCAATGTTTACTACCACAGAAATTCTCCTCCTTCTTCTGTTGCATTTGGTTGGGAAACCGTTCATTTCATTAGACCCATCTTGGGCATTCTATGAAGGTTTGTGCAACAATCCTAGGCATTCCAAAAATTTTAGGAAAGGGACTTGGAAACAAAAATAGTTTGTCATTGCAACTTACTAAACAAGTGTCCACTACACTGTGAAACACCATTAGACACTTTATAAATACCACCAAGAGCAGTGAGTGGAATGGAATTATTTGTCATGTCAGCTATTACCACTTTCCTTCTCTTTTTTGTACTCATACGTCCATTAATGGGTTGTATAATAATAATGTGCTGAGAAAGGACCCATAATCATCATTATAACTGCTTGGATAAGCACTTAACTTCTTTCCTTAAATATATATCCATATATCCATTGTACTTTCACCTTAGGATTCAAGTGTGCTTGAAAGAGATAGAAACTACTTTATATGGTTTATTTTCCTTTTATTAGCATATTGCTCCCATTTAAGCTTTATCCTGAGAAATATAAAAATAGATGACCAACAAGGATAAAAATTGATGTTTATGCAATTGCTGCAAGGATTCTAGTACATTTTCCCTCTTTGCATATGTAAATAAATATATGCAATGCATCAACAACAAAAATCCACAGTGAGATAAACTTAAATGTTATTATTCAGGATACTATTGAATCAACTATATTGTCCTTCTTTATCATTTTGTTCAACAAATTATCGGAAGCGTACAAAGTATTGGACACATAGGAGAAGCATATTAGAAACGGCACTTGAAGCCGATCCGGGTTTCTAATAAAATTGCCGCAACAGCTAGGGCACACGTTGAGTTGACATTTTTATAGTGAGGCAAGACCTTTCAGATTTTTTTGTGGATCCGTAGTGGACACTAATAAATAGATACCTTGGTGAAACACCCACAGTCTCTTAAAATCTGTTGGGGAAACTCAAGTGATATTCTTAAGACCACGTTGATCATGTCATCCATATAAATTATGAATCACATTTGTTTCTAATGGGATGGAATATGGTAGTAGCATATAGGGTCCTCATTTCTTAAAAAACCACCAAACCTGCAAACTACCACAATCTTAGATTCTTTGTTCTTTATTAAAGGACAACGTAAAGAATGTCATTGATGCAAAGAGTACATGCCGTTGAACTTGACTCTTGAAAATGCCAATCTCGCATGAGAAAGGTTGAATAGGAAATTGACATGGTTTCCTTTTCAGTATTCTTGAAGTGGTGGCAGTAAATCAAAGGAAGCAATAGCTAGCTTATCTCAGCTTCTTGAAATCTATTGGATCTGATTGAATCAATACGAAACTCACCCGGATCCAGATCTGTTCGCCTTACCCTTTGAATTGGATGCAAATCGGGTTAGACGTGTCGACTGTCGACAAGAAAGAGATATACATACCATTAACAGCCTACAACTTTTTTTATAAAAGGACCTAAATGATGTAACTGTGGATTTTGCATGCTGAAAATCTTATTTTTCTAAATGATTTTTAAACATGTAGTTGTCATTCCACCACTGGTTCCAGTTTTCACAAGAATGCATTCCTAATTCTTTCATCTAAAGTCAAAATTTCTACCAAACTTTTACTCGACTTGGCTTGCACGTGTGATCTAACAAAGGCCATAAACAGCCATAAATTTAAACGTATTCAAATGACAATAGCACTATGCTGATCAAAACTTCCGTTTGCACAAAAAACAAGTTACCTCCCACGACTATTCGTGACTTTTACCGTTCATGCTTTTGGCGAAAGGTTAAACACAGGGTTTTCAAATAGTTTTACTTAACTTACCTACAACTTTTAAATAGACATGCTTCACATCAGCAATGACATTTGGAAAATCTGTTGTAACTTCACAATCGTATCTACCAGCCATGGAAAGATCTGCTTTTTCCAACGTTAAATGCGTTGCATTCGACTGGCTCAACTATTTCAAAAAAGTTAATCAATTAGCACCTTTATTATTATGGAAATTTTCATTTTTGTGTGATCCACCCACATTGATCAGGACTCCAATAGGAGGAAAAGTTTTTACTGGAGGTGATTCCTTTGGAGTGTAACGATAAAACTCGGCAGGTCCACGGTACCATTTCATTGTGTATAAGGAGTCGCCTTCAAGGTCATAGAAGCACTTAAGTACTACCTTGTCCCCTGCTCGAACAATAGAAGGTCCTTCAATTCGGACATTAAGTCCTTCTCCCATACGACTTTCTCCATACGTCATTTTCCCTGTAGTTGAACAAATTAGACTTGTTAAATTCCTAAATAAAAGTATCTTAATGATGATGACGGATAAGAATGAATCTTGATTTCTAAATTATCCTGAGCTATTTTTAATCGGGAGAAGAATACGGTATGTGTACATACCCTTGAAATATTTATTTAACACATAGCTGTGTAACCAGACAAAAAAAATTACATGAGATAAACATTTGAAGGCAGTAATGAAGAATAGGGGAGATGGGACATATTCATCTAAATTAATTCTTAGAAATCATTTATTATGCTTCAACGCATGAAATTGTGTGCGTAACAAAGTTGCAAAGTAATTTTCTCAGTTTGTCTCCCTATTAACATTCTAATAAAAGAGATATTGAGGTGCGTATGGTAAATTGTGGATGCAGTGTTGAAGTGCTAACTCTGTTATGGAAAGAAGGAGAAATTGCATAAAGAAAAGCTTAATAAGATAACCAACTTTAAAACAAACTTTCCCCAACTAACTTTCACCACTAAGTATTTTCTAGACTGCAGCTAATAATGGTCTCAAACTCTTTACAAGTTGTGTGGATGGATGTTCGTTAAAATTTGAATTAATTTTGTATCAAGGATTACACCCCAATAACAACGACCTCTTGAAATCGTCCTGCTTTGTTATTCATTTCATTACAACTTTATGAATGTAAAATTTTCTCTGCTAATCTTCTTTCCTCAAGGAATGAGAAACAAACGGTTCTTTATTGTTTCTCATTCTGACAGAGAATTCATGAATTAATCTCTTTAAACAATCATTTGCATTACTCTCCTTTTAGAAGGGCGTTATGTGGGTCAAAGAAAACTGGACAAAAAGGAAATGTTGGAACTTAAAATGAATCCTTCAAGTAACATTGATTATGAAAACTCGGTTCCATTATGGCCTTGTTGGATAAGACATTATGACAAGGACGAAATGCAATGCTCACAATGTCATCAAACGAATCCAATGGAGCTTTAATAAATCCTTGGCTTTCCAAGCCAAAGGGGTCGATGATGATCAATGACATCCTTTTCTTCTAGTGAAAGCACTTTCATCATAATCTCCACAAGTACTTCCGTTTATCTCAAGTACACTTAGATTCAGCTCAACACAACGATTTAGCACTCCACAAGTTAAACGTGATGAAAAGGCTGAGAGAATGTGGGATTACTCAAGGGAACTGATACATTTTTTATTCAAAAATTTTGATGTAATCTCAATGTAAACTTTGTTCATTTTGATCATTTTAAAAAGCATTATTATCGGTACCATATGCCATTTATCCTCATCACAGCCTACATGTACACTCTCTCATCAAAAAATGCTATCCTTTTTGAAGACACGGAGAATGAGACAAAAACTGATCCATGGAAGAAAGGATGAGAAAGAGCTTAGCAACCACGAGATGAGATATTTCGTAAACCGTTTCTCATCATTTCAATTTCAGAATGATGAGAACCAAATCATTCCACCCCTTGATCACAAAAAAGGCTATTGAATTTTTCGCCAATTTCCAAGTTTACTAGGGCAGTTTCCGTTTGACAAAGTTCTATATTTTATCCATAAAGTGGTACAACACTTTTAAACTCAACAAAAGCTAATAAAACAGCGAAACAATACTGCTAAGATTTGTCTACAGCTAAATTGCTATTGGATTGACATATATTTCCAACAATGCTCTCATAAAATGAAAATAAAACAATTGAATGAGATCGGGGTATTTTCTTGAAAAATACGATGGCTTGATTGATTGAAGAAATAAATTTAACCCATTTTCACCTAAAGCAAAGGCAAGGCTTCAATATGTAGAACATACGTTGGTGTGACATGTGGAATTTATTTTATAAAAAAGAGTTGAATACAAGGCATAAAGTACAACCAACTTATACTTGAGAATAAGTTGGTCCCACCCAATAAAATCATATAGTAATAGGAAATGTAGAAAAAATGGGATTTTTCTTTTAAATCTCAAACACTTTATGTGCTTCTCTTTGTAGCTCGTACTGCACAGAGTGTAGAATAAGGGTGAATGAGAAAATGTGAAAAATTTAAATAGCCACATATATGATAAGAAATATAGAAAGAGAAGAGACGAAGGGAAAGGATATACAATAAGGAAGGAGAGGTTGCTTAGAGAAAGGCCGAGGAGTGATCATCTCTTAATCTCAAAATGTTTACTCTCTCCCGGATGAATTCTCTTCATGGATCCATCTTTGTGTTAAATCATAGTTGGTACTCTCAAGATTTGAATGGAAGGATGGGATTTTATGTTGGAAGGATGTGTTCACAAATAGCTAATTTCCCCTTGAGGAACCATTGCTACATTCATGATTTATGATTAGCCTAAATTTTACCTGTCGACCTTTCAGGACTTTAAATTTACTGGAGAGTGAGATATAGGACATAAACAGTTTGGGTTGTTTTTTTATCATGCAAATCCTTATAATTCAGCAATGATAAGATATGTTGTAGTGGCTGGATGGGAATTGTGAAAACTTGAGCAATTTCTCCTTTTATCGTGAAAAGTCCCAAAACACAAGTTTGTCCAAAGGAAATTCTAGTTGGAAAGTTTTTCTCTCTAAAAAGTCAAATTTTTCGTCACTTGTTAATTACAGAAAAAAGTAGAAATGTCGAAGATGGGGTGAAGGAAATAACGATGTAATTTAGCCACAAAGTGAGTAAACTCATCCAAGTAGTAGGAGAGAATTAGTGGAAAGGAGTATAGAAAAGGCTCAGAGGGACAACCTATAGTTTTCATCTCTTTTCTGGCTTTCCTTCTTGTTCTTAACAACTTTTGGTAGTGATGAAGGCAAAAAGGCTTGAACATGATGCAAAGAAAAAAAAGTGTCCAAGGAATAGAAGAAACGAGTGGTGCGGGAAACTATTGTTCATTGTTTGCTTGGTTAGTTAGGCCCACTGCTTTTTTCGCACAATTCTTATCTAGAGAAGAGCTACTGTACTAAATCTTAGATTTGCATGGGTTTCCCACATCTCACATTTTCAACGCCCATTAGAAGGAATGGATGGAAAATTACATGGGATTGAATTAAATTAAGATCTTGGCCAAGCTCCTTCCTCTAATTACATACCCTCTCATATTTGTCTATAAAAGTAAGCTTAATGTGGCTTCAAAGTACAAAAAGAATGGGGTTAATATGAATTTAAATTGATTTCCACTTTTATTTTATGTATTATATATGTAGGTAGTAAGTTATTTAAAGATGTGCTTTGATTTATTAATCAAGACAAAGGCTTAAATAGCTTTCAATTTGCTCAACGCTTTATAATGGTTGCTTTTAGATAAGCCATTCATTCAAGTGCAATTCATTTTATTTGATTCATGTCTTCGTTCTTTTAAAATCCAATTCTTTTACTTCTTGAAACAAAACAATTTTCCCTAAAATTTCAAAAAAATGCATGAATCTTTGCAAAAAACCAATTTTATCTTGCTTTTATGACAAGGGCGAGATTCGGTGGGGCAAGGCAATAAGCCATCTATAAATTCAGTTGGAATAAATACAGCCATGTTGAAACCCAAACACCCATGCCAAAATACAATTCCAATATAAGAAGAAACAGAAAGTGTACAATTCCAACTCGTCATTCAGATAGTTGTTTCAGACCCATGTTACACAATGAAGAAAGGAGAATGAAAATAGAATTTGAGAACCATTCCGTAAGGATGGAAATCTAGGACCAAGAAATCAAACCACTCCACTACGTATATATTTCCTCTAGTATAAAACTCAGAGAAAGTTTCAATCCGTTGTGATAGTAGTTTGGTTATTCAAGTATCAACTTGTATGCATCTTCAAGAAAAGTGAAAGAGAGAAATCAGAAAAATCTTGCTTTATCCAAGCTCTTATCCGGTATCTCACTTTTACAATACACAGAAAATGTCCAAATTACATCCTTCCTGTTCAATCAAAATTTAGCATAACCAGACAAAAAATCTTACAATAACACTTCAAACTTCAACAACCAAGTGAAATACTGCACCAACACCAGCACCTACCATTTGTAACATGGATTTTAAAATCGTTTTATACATTTTATTAAGACCATTGTCTTGAGTTGTAAAAATAATTTCATCGGGATTAAGATCAAGTTCCATATCTAACGCAAGTTTTTGATGAGTCCACTCCACAAGTAAGAATGCAATTGACCAAAGAACAAACTCTTCTTGATTTTTTTTTACTTAACCTTGGGCTCATTTAATTCTAAGATACTTCATTACAGAACCATTCCGAAGGTAATCTTGTTTGAAAGAGGAAATAAATAAATATAGCTGGTCAACAATAGATATCTGCATCAGGGATCTAAATCCCTCTCATTGATAAATTATTGTGGTACATGAATCAAGTTGTACTCTAATAAAGCAGTCAAAATGTTGCCTAAATTTATTTCCATATTTTAATTCGTATTGCTTATTAACTTTCCACTGATCGAAAACGATTATTGTAGAGTTCTAAATGTATTTTTGCCTCGGATGATGAAACAGGGATAAAATGTTTATTTCTTATTGAATCTGAGTTGTAGAAAGTATTTCGCACAACTAAACTCAGATGAAATATTGTGTACAATAATTTCCTTTGTAATTTCTCTACCTTTTCTTATTTAGTGAAGAGTTGCTAGTTTTTATCCCTGCTGAAGTTGCAGACATATTTTCATACATCACCTCGAGGTAGGCTCAGGAATGTGAAAGATCAAATCCATCAAAGGGAAAGAAATTGCCCAACCAGTATTAATTTCTTGTTCAATTAAAGCACCTAGATTTCCTCTTTGGAGTTTTTACTTTCCCATTCTATGACATTGGCATTAGCTTGTTTTTTTACTCTTTTTATTCCATTTCCATTCCCCAATCTTTAATTTCTTAACTTTCAGCATTGAATTTGATCTTTTATCTTACAAACCAGCCAAATATACCCATTGCCAATAAACAAGTGGGAACTAATCTAGAAAAGTGATTCTACCTTAAGTACACAAATGTGGTGATTGGATACGACAGCAAAAAAACAAAACAAAACAAAACATTTTAGCTTCATCTCAACTACTGACCCGAATGTGAAACATAGACTTTCCATGTGAGTTTCATATCAAGGGAATGATGTACATTTAAGCAATTAAATTGATACATACTTTCTTTACAAATGTTGTATTTTTGTCATAAATAACATTTGACACTTGCATCTGTTGAAATTCTTGAGATTATTATTATTCTGAAGAAATCACCGAATCTAAACTTTCTCCTGTATTTCCCTTTGTAATAAAATTTCTTAAGAAAGTATTGAAACATCTTTGTTAAAATGAAGGGGATGATATGACCAATCTATAAAACGATAATAGTTGTCACACAGGCCCAAGGATATGAATGATTTCAATCCTCTTGCACCACCTTCATCCAACATTTCTCAAAAAGTGTCAATTCATTCTTCCACTTCCATTTATTATAAGAATTGCCATCCACGTCCCCAGCTGTATTTTTACCCCAAAGTGATGACCAGACGCAAATCCATCTCTCAATTTATCCATTCAATGGCTTTGGAACTGTGATACATTCCATATCATACAGCGACATGTCATCGGAGTTTCTTATTTTTATCAAACGTCAAAATGTGAAAGCTTCTCTGTGATATTTTTATGCCTTCCTTCTGTTAAGCAATATAGCATAACAAAATAGCCGCATTTGCCTTTCTTTTTTTAAACTCAAACTCTGACTTTGTCTTCCTTTAAAGGAGATGGGATTATGCATTATGGCTTATTTTATACGATATATTGCCTTGCACGTAATTGTCTTGTCTTATTTTAGCAAAGTATTGTCTTTCACCTACGGCTTACTGTTTCCAGTTTCTATATTTATTTTAATAATGAAATGTGTATCTTCCATCAAATTTACCCAATACCTATGTCCTAGATGCTTGATATTCCAATCCAATAGTATAAACAGTAACTATGAAATTCTATGAATTTGGAAACAAACAAAGTTTGAAAAAACCTGGAAGGTTGTAAGATTATTTTTACTCCTTAGTAACTTTCAGAATTTAAGAAACGCTCATCAAAGATTAAATTGAGGATGAAATCCATGTTTAGTTCAACGGAAGCTTATGTTAAAATAAGATTTGCTCATTTATTGTATAAAATGGGATGATATTGATCCAGTAGTACGTGTGTATTGTGTCATTTCAATTCCATAACGTTGTAAAAGTGCCAGAGAGTTTCATTTTAGTAAGAAAGAGGGGATGCATTAGGTCATCTAATCTCATTTCATTTTATATCTTAGAACCCCTCTCTTCTCGTATAACCACCTAACCACTGATCTTATTTCATTTCTTTATGTAACCAAAGAAAAACTTTCTCAGCCTCCCCTTCCACCACCAAAGATAATAATTTGCTTCTCAATATACCAAACTGCTACACTCTTATATATTTAGAGTGAAGAATGGAAGAGACATTAACTAAACAATGCTTGAGTGAATTTCCCACAGTAGAATAAGGCTTTGCATGTTTTTTTCAATATGTTTTCCATTAAGTAGGTATCAATGGAGGATGAGACATACAAATAGTGGTAAGGTTTTGGAAATAGAGTTGAAATTAAACCAGGTTGCATAGCTGAGAGAGGAAAGAGAGGTCAGAGAGAGAATGAAGAAGAATCCTCACATTTTTGGGGATAACCACCCATAACATCAAGATATTACATATCACCCCATAATATTTTGACGTTACGGCTAACACAAATGACTCAATCTGCAATAATTTATTATTTCTTTGGACCCCGTACGTGTTTAAAACAAGGGATAGATACCGAGGAATGAGCAAGGTTAATTTTAAAAAGTAATGCAGAAAGAAAGGGTATAATCACAGTCGATTCTTAATTACATCTCCGGAGACATGCTCTACCATCAACCATATTTCCTTCCATCATCATAATCATATATTCCTTATGCAAATGGATATCTTGGCAACCTCGTTTCTCTTTCACTCCCAATTTTGTTCAAAATTCACTCACGAGGGCTTGAAATTAGATTAAAATCTGCAGGGGAAAGTTGGTTGTGGAATGTCGTAAATGTGCAAGATCCCGTCCTCACTCAGGTTGACTACTTGTGATCTTTTTCCCAACCTTTAAACTCACTTTCCACTTATCAAATACAAATATCCTTGTAAAAAGTTAAAATTGACGCATGATGAAGGGAAAATAAATTGGTAAATTTTTGAGAATTCAACATCCTCATAAGAAGTAAGTTGGAAAGTCAAACATGATTTATTAACATGCATATGACTATTTGCTTCCTCTGAGAGGCAAAAGGATGATGAACGGGGGGTGAGGAAGAAATTTATCTTTTTCAAAGAAATTATAATTCAACATGATAGGCATGGCATTATGGATTTGGAATAGAAAGTAAAATCTTCAATTTCACTCTAATCCATGGAATTGCTGAACAAGGAAAATTGAAAAGAGTGAAAATAGCCGTGAAACACAGTGTTTGAGATAATACGATAATAATATGCGTATTTATGAAATTTATTGAGCAGATGAACTTGTAGGAATTATGAATAAATTGCTTGGAACACAATTATCAAAACATGATTCTCATGCAAACCACCCAAATGACCTTAGCGTTGGCAGGGAGAAAAAAGCGGATTATTTCTGCAACCAAAATAAAGCATTAAAATGGGAGATTTTATACTGCAGAATAATAATTGTGGCTCAATATGGCTGAACGTTTGCAGCTCAGTTATGTTTAAATTACAAAATACTTATGCACACTGGATTAGGATTCATTCTCCATTCCCTTTTATTTTACAGCTTATTTCCAATTGCATCGACTGAGGCATTGGGGATGAAACAAACCGATACATATATTCCCTTTAAAAATCATATCAAAGTCAAATTACATTCACTTTCCACTCGTTGTATAAAGAGTGGAAGGAAAATAAAACACAGATTTTTAAACATAATTGAAAGCAAAAATTTCATCTCCCTCTCTCCAATTCAATTCACAAAAGTTAACTAGGGTTTTGCTGTAGTTAAAAAAACACAAGACATTTGTTTCCTAGATTTTCTCTTCATTCATGTAGGTGCACACAAAAGGAACAAGGTGAATGGAAGGGGGATATCTTTAGCCTTTGCTTTTGTGGATTTGTGTATCCTAATCGTTAAAAAATGCTGAATGTGCTCGTCCCAGTATTTATGTGCCCATCGAACAAATACTTTATTAAGTTTTGGGACAGTTGCAGAATAGAAGAGAGGACAACTTGAAACTTGGAATCAACTCATTCCAAGTTTTATTTGGCTTCTTTTGACAACTCACATCCATCTCTCAACTTTTACTTTTACAAAATCTCACTCTGGTCACGTTCCTTTCACTTCTCACACTTGATTTCTACTCTTAGAGCTTTATTTCCTCGGCACACTACTAATTTTTAGGCACACGGAGAAGAAAAAAAGAAATTATTTATAAATTACAAAATACCCACGAAAGCCCTCATTATCCGTCAATAACTCAATTCATGATCCATGGTTAATGTAAAAAGGTTTTACTCTAAAGGTTAGTTGGAAATCAGTGGAGGGATGGATGGATGTTCTTTCCTAATAGAGCCATAATGAACTCATCCCAAGCGGTCAAGACTCACAACAATGTTCTAGAAATCATCGTTTATATATATACTTTCACTCATTGTATTTTACCTATAAACAGCCCATCTAATATTCATCCCAAATTTCTTCATTATTTTCAACTTATCCGCAACGGTAATTCGATTAAACCAAAAAATATGGGTAGAGGGGGGGGGGGGGATTGAAACCATTGGATTAAAGTCACGTAACATGAGGATTGAGGATACTGCAAAATTCATCTTCGTTTATTACCCAAGATATGTATCCATCCCATACCTTTACAGATACATACACCTAACTAATATATGTTTGTACAACCAACCTACTGCAGTGCCCCTTCCCTTTATATTTCAACTCCCTTTCTTTTTTCCGAGATGCTAACAAATCATCAAGGAAAGTAATCAAAACATAATTTTAAAAACATGATCAATACATCTGCTACAGAGAGCATAAAAAGTTTTATGAAATTCTTTATTAGTTAGCGTGATAAATAACACCAAAGTCTTGAAATGAAGGTAACAAACGGAATGAATGATTAACTCCTAATTTGCATCAATGAGAAAAAGAGCTTTTAATCCCTTCAAACGATTCTACTTTCACATCTGAGGATTTTTATTTTTGTACTATTTTTACTTCATTTAAAGTTCAGACTTTCTCCTCACTTATAAAACTTTAAGTTGGTATAAGGGAAACGCCAAATGATTCAACCACTATAGAGATTATTGTTTTATTTGTTGGAGTTATTTACTTGAGTCTTGAAGTTTTTACACTTTTATATATTTCTCACATAAAATATTGTAATTGAATTGAAAAGGAATACAAGTGTAGTGTTACTTCACAAAAGTGAGTAACAACAACGTACAGTTGTACTATCGTTCAATCAAAATGTTTATTTAAAGCCTGAGAGAAACAAGAATAAAGGATTTTTTCTGCATAAACACAAAAAAATTTGATTAATGTTTTGATTGTATGAAATGTACCTAACTAATCAACAATATCTAAGAATGATTTTATAAAGATAAAAAAATTCAGTTGATTATAACTTAAAATGTGCTGCGATTTTGTACTTTAATAAGGTTTTTTTGAATCAAAAGTTTTCTTTAAGTGTCGGTCATGCAAGTTTGAAAGTAATTTATAATTTCAACAAGTAGCACGCATTATTATCCTTTTCCACGGCATTACAGAAAAAATAATTTGAGTTTTGCGTTGTTGTTTGTTCTACAAAATACTGAATAAAATGATTCAAATATTGATCTAGAGCCAATGACTAATTAAAATGAATTTCCAAGCATAAACTAAAAGATCTAAAAGATCAAACGTTGCTATATGATTGAGTATCTTCGTTGGGTATTGCAACAAAATATTATAAGACTTAATATGACATGAACAATAGGTGATTAATTCATACAATAATAATGTTGGTTTTTACACTGAAAATTTCAGCCAAATTTTCATACATGAAACGTGCATAGAATTTCCTGTGAATGGCTTTATTTATTTAAACTGCTTCGTTTATCTATTTGCAAAAATTGATAGTTCTCTCTATAAATTTCTATAAATTTGCCATATTTGTATTTGCTTACAAATCAAGGTTTTTCTACTACTAATGGTTTGCTTCCCCACCAAACAATTAGTTTTCCTCAAACCAAATGGAAAATATCCCTTGGGCAATGTCACGTTGTTTCTTCTGTTAGATTTGGGAAAATGTTGAAAGTTGAATGTGTCTCAGTCGTGTAAGTAGTCGACCCCAAGTAGTCCCAATGGTCTTTGTATACACAAAATGTTCACTCTCCGTATGATGTAACTCAGCTTGAATCAACCCCCATTTACTAACTAAAGTAACCCAAGATCCTTGTGAATCTCAATGGATAAATCGAAATTAAAGACAAATATATGCCTCAATTCACAAAAACAAAAGTTAGCATTAAAGAACGGTAGCTGTTTGTTATAAGACATTGATGATTTACAAAATCTGCTCAACTGGTTTTGGATTCATCTTGAACTCTTTCTAATATTTACCTAAATCGATGTTTGAAGGAATAACTCTGGTTGTGTAACTAACATTTGAATAAATGAATGAAAGTGCTCTCAGGCCATACGAATCCTTTCAGCCACTTTGATTATTTACATTTCTAAGATTTTCTTTGTCCACAAATCTATAACGAATTGAGATACCAGAGGAAAGAGAAACTTTCATTTGACTGACACACGCTTAAGTCCCCCAACTGAACTAATTTTAGCCCTTAACTGAATAAATAAATGCAACTGTTAAGGTCTTTGGAGGAAAATAAATAGATTTGACAGACATGCATCCGACTCCTATTAAAACGCTATAAATCAGTAAAATTTTAAACAGTTGATTACAGTTGTAATTAGTAAAAAAAAATGAAAAAAGTAAGAAAGTGAAGTGTCAGTGTCATTGTTAGATGGGAGAAGATCTTCTTTATCTTTAGCATACATGTATTAGCAGTATCAGTATGACCCATCAAAACACGTATCTATTGTAAACAAACTATTAAGGTCTGACCAACCATTAAAGAAAAAGAAAAACGTTTCCAAAATGTCTTCTTATTTGTCAAAGCCATAAATTTGAGACTAGAGAGAAATTGGTGAGAGGAAGAAGGGAAGAAAGTACGGCGTGTAAAAGGCCTACACTATTTATGTGGCAATAATGTATTTCGGTGCACTGTTGTGTTGGTGGCAAAGAGGAAATCTCAGCCGATTTGCCACCGGTTTAGCATCACATTAGACAAAAGATGTTTCCCCATTCTCACTTTTCATATCTGTGATATATTACACCACTTTGGGGAAAGCATACGGTCATGGACTCAAAATTTTATGGTTTTGCAAAAGCAACGGCTTACACTTGTGTAGACCTTGTTGATTGAATTTACAATACTGTGACTTTGAACTTATATTTCACTATGCTGTAGAAAAACTAGTAAAAATGTTAAAGTGTCCAATTTATGGGGGAGTTAGGGTGTCAGTATATGGAGCTAATTACATTGCCTCGGAAGTAGACGTTTGATTGATGGATCACCACCAATTCGGCATCCTCCAGATCACCAACATTATACATCCAATATTGGGAAACAATTTCTTTCAAAAATATCCTCCATTCCATTTAACATTAAATTGAAATGCTGAAACAAATAGCAAATCCCCTGCAAATTTTGGCAAATGTATATTTCTTTATTATATTTGGGAAATTGACACTTCTAAATAAATGCAGTTTTTTTAAGCTAAGTGGGGTTAAGTATAGTGCAGAGACAATGATGGTTCATTTATGATTCATTGAAATGATGTTTATAATACTTGACATAGCCATAGGAAGTGCAAATGCTCGACAAAAGGAATGCATCGAATACCACCTGGTACTCGATTAATGGAACCTTTATCCCTGATATCAAATAACGTCTTGTTTCACAATAATTTATTAGACAGCTTACTTCACTTTGAAAGATATTTGTATCACTTCAACTTTAGCTAAACAACAATACGCTAATGTTTATCATTGCAAATCGTTTTTTGGAAATTATTGCGTTTGAATGATTTAATAATAATTGACTATTGAGTGGTAATAAAGGAATCTAGATTTAAAAACATAGAACAGATATATGTAAATTCAGAGAAGAACTAGTTTATTAATATAATTCAATCTCTTTTCAGTAATTGGGGTCTATAGGGTATTATCGTGGTTTAGATTTTGAATCAAAAACAATAAATTGAACGTATGCAACATATGCAGCAGAATAAGGAATTCCAATTGCATGCAGTATTCAACCAACTAAATAACAAAACAAAAACCACCGTCAAATAAATGGAAGGATCGACAATTTACTTGATAATTATTATAACTTGATTACCTTTGCTGGGTACAAAATGAATATACTGAACAACTACAAATCTTCGTTGCTTTGTGATATTAACGGTCCTTTTAGGAAATTACCACTTTAAATTTCTCTCTAATCAAACTTGCCGACTTAATCACCTTTTCAATTCCCATTAATAAAGGGAGCTTTCATGAAATAAGGAAGAGGCTTTAGTTTTTGAATGAAACTTACAGGTTGATGATGAGGCATTATGAATAAAAATATTGATACATACTTACCAGCAATGACGAGAATGTAGATATAAATCTTTAATGAAACAAACTCCATGATGAAATCAGACAGTCGGGGGGAAAGATCTCAAAAGTTTTGCACCTGAAATATTTTCAAACGTTTCCTTAACAAATTACTGCAAATAAAACTAATTCAAAATGCAAAATGGAAAATTCGTAAGATGTTCAAAAATAGTAAAAGGAGGCTTTTGTCATTTACTGGTTTACAACGACTTCATTTGGTCATTAATCTTTAAAATATCGTTGATTTCGTATTTTTCTGAAAGTGCTAATTATGTATGTGCTGTTTATGTAAGATAGCAATGTAAAAGTATCCAAGACATTGGCTTTTAGAATGATGAAAGAAAGTTTTCGTATGATGGAAGGAGCGTTAGCATGATGATGGCTGTAAATGGATTTGGTTAGTGCACTGAAGGGATCAACAATTGATTGTTTCTTTGTCTTTTGATTCAGATCGAGACAGATTCCTCATGGGAGTTTGGCATGTCATTACTCCACAAATCTTCTTTGTTACACCACCAACCAATCTCTGTTTCCATCACTTATATTTTGTCTTCTTTCTCTCTCTGATCTTGCAATATCCAATCGTCAAGTTGAGCTTTGAAATGATACCCCTCCAGCAAAACTATTCTATATGTTCGGTATGTTCAATAAAACTCCTTAATGTTGAATTTGGGTTGGAAACGGAGATTTGATAAAAGGTTGATACGTGTTTTGCTTCAAAATTCATTTTACAAATATAGTAATATTCACGTAACGTGTATGTTAATTAAGTCATGTTGTGACAATTAATGGGGCAATGATGAAGGCTAATGGCCATATCACAATATTGAATAAATCTGAACTGAACTGGAATATTGAATTACGTTGGCAGTAACACTATGACCGAATTCTCACAAACACAATTGAATGTCCAGGATAGATAATCCGAGTTTATTACACCTTTCTCATCTTTATCTGTGCATCCTTTATAAGCATCTTGAAACATAATTTTATTAAGTGAAGGGGTGAACTGAGTTGACTTACTATACAGATATACCATTAGGCCAACGGGTTTCCATTTTGCCTACTTTTCCAAGAGCTCATAAAGAAGAATCTCCCAAACGTCATGCTTTTTCTGAAACTACCACAAAGAGTTGACTTGCTACGACGGATGTCTTTGGTTACAACAAGAATGAAAACTCGTGGAAATCCAAGCTTGTTTTTTGGTTTATAAACAACCCACAACACAATACATGGAGTTGATATGTACATAAGTATAAACTGTGAATTTCTTCCCTTCTCATCTTTTCTTACATTCTTATTTAATACCATTCTCAACAAAACAATTTTTTGTTTGGGTGAAGAATGTATTAAATATTCTATCCTTCATGCACGTCATTGGACTATATACATATGTACTTGTGGAATGGGAAATGTAATCAGAGTAAACGAATGCGTAAAGAACCAAATAAAATTAAAAACAAAGTAAACGTGTTAAGAAAGAAACCTTTCTCTGGGGTTTGTAGAACTAACATAATCAGGGAATATCCTTGTACTGATAATTAATTGCTCTTTTGCTTGCGTCTAGTCAAATTAGTTCAAGAATAAATAAGGCTAGATAAAATAAAAACTTGGAATTAGGGCGATAATGAGCAGTATGAGCACTGACAAATTAAAACATTCTGAACACCTTATTTTTCTAAAAGGAACGCAACTTGAAAAAAAACTATGAATTTATTTTGCAAAAAGTTGGGCAAAACATGAAACAAAAAAGTTTATAAATCAAAAGCAAGAAATTATATAAAAATATGTAACAGATAAAAGCATACTCCTTGTTTAGAAATAAATGGAAAATATGTAACCCGTGTGCAGATGAGCGTTTTAAAAAAATATAAATCTAACCGACAGGGAAATGTTGTTGGTCGCAACGTTTAACGTTTTTGTTCCTCTAATCATTCTACATGATTATTCTAAGGAGAAATTGACCCAATCTTCATGTTGATTGGTAAATACCATGTTTTTGTTAAGCTTCTTTTTAAAAAAGACTAGGAATTCGACAAAGTGCTGACGATGATTGAAACGCTTTTATAATTTTTACAATCATAGAGAAAACAAAGTCAACATTGAAAGCAAAGGGGGCAGAGACGTAGAGATGATAAAAATACATAAGAAGGAATAGCATGAAAAAAACATTTTTCAAGAGAAAGTTTAAATTCTTTTAAATTCACATGATCATCACAACTTTAAAGCCTAAGTTCTCTAAATCTTTTTCACTCTTTTCACACTTTTGAAGTTGGACTTCTAATTAACATGAAAATGCAAAAATTATTTTTCTGTTAACCTGATATTTACGAACGCATTTTTTGTATGTCAAAGGGAACAACAAAAGGATGACCATCCAAAACTCATTTAGTTTAGTTTCTTGAAATCTGGTGGTAGTTCTTCTAGGATTTCAGTAAACCCCGGAAATTCCTTTCAGACAGTGCAAAGACTTGAGAATTTCGATAGTTATGAACGCTGAATGTGCTCTTTGACAGAATAAATTTCATAAGCTTTCCTTTTGCTTTGTACACATGACCCAAAGCCAAGTGGACTTTTTCTATACAATATATTTATAGGAAATGATCATCGCAAAACAATCATCTGCTTCTATACAAGAGCAGAAGGAATCCAACCAATTCTAACAGACGGATAACATCAAATTCCCACATGATATTACTTTCCTTCCCTTGCTCCCTGATTAACTGGGCTCAGGTTGCTGTAACTGAGGAACAAACCTCAGCTAACGTTTTTTTACCAAACAAAATACAATAAACAAGGGCAGCCCAATTCAGCCGTAATACTATGTTTTCTACCGTTTTATCCTAACTTGTGCTTGGGTTTGAGTAAATATTGTATGCAAAGTAAGAATCTAGAGGAGAGACAAGATTTAAAGCTTGGTGCGATATAAATAAAAAAGCAGACCAAAATACAAATCTTACTACAATAAACCCTTGCGGGGAATTTTACTACTCACCGTTGCGGCTACTGCTTCCAGGGTCCCTTTGCCCACAATAATGAGGAATTTTTGATGAAATTTTATAGAACTTGAATTGCTTCTATATGTAATTATTCCAACTTTAGTCTTAACTGAGTCATTCATCCCAGAAATGAAAATCTAAGTAAGGCGACTCATTTTGGTAAACAATAACTTGTTTCTCACTCCACATTGTTTTTTATGTCATTTGTTGAAAGAGAAAATGCTGAGAACACTTGAAGAATAAGAAAAATGTGTAGTTTGTTGGTAGCAATTTCAGAGGACTTGAGGGTTGAGGAGAGGAAATTCTCTTTGTTCAGGTAAAGTATACTTTATGTAGGCTATCATTGCCCCGAAGCATTAATTTGTTTTGGTTTTCACAAACACTCAACCCAAACCTGAGCTTAGTTTTACTTTGATACTAATGCTACAAATGTGTTTTCATGGGAAAAGTATAACTTACTTTTTGGGGTTGGAAGCAACAATATTAAATTAATTCTTCACTTCTTACACTTGATTCTAAATCCAAACACAATTTAAGGGATTAAATGGGGAAAATAGGAATTTATATGTCAGATAGGCTATTCTGCACTCACTACTCGTTCCACAACTGAGAGAATCCAGCGATAAGCTTTTCCCTTTTCATCCATCCAAATCAAGGAAAAGTTGGGGGAAAGTGATCAAATCCATATTTCTACCTCTAGCTCACCCTTTCATATAATGGAGAATAAACTGAAAGTTTATAAAATCCCATTTACACAATTCAACACAAGTTTTAAATACATAATGGGAAAGTGTAGAAAACGATGAAATGGAGAAGGGCCCAATTATATCTTGTCGAATGAAAACTTCAGGAAATAGGTGCTCACTAAAGGAGACAGTTCTAATTGTTCTTATTGATGAATAATTATAATTGCCACACATCAGATTTGAAATAACAACAAATTTCTAGTTATCGGTTTCAAAACGAAATTAATACCTTTAAATATAAAATGAATATCTGGATGGCTATATGATATGGGAGAAAATGGCTGATTTCCCCTCACAATCCACTATTCAAATAAAAAACAATATTGAGCAGTGGATTACTAAGTTTGTCATAAGAGATAAAGAAGTGAAGAGGGTGGTCAGGAGTGTTAATGAAGCGTAGGATGAGTAATTAGTTAGTGGACAGTTGAACGAAGGAAGTGAAAGGAACCACGAAAGAGATGAGTTTTGTTACAAATAATAGGAAGAAGATTACAGAACCGACCTGGTTTACTGGTTGGTTGATAATCAAATATTTGCTGTATGAAATCCAAGCGTATGTTGATGGGTTGAGAATGGGTTGAGAACTGATACGGGTTTTCTTCTTCATCTCTCTCAAATACCCTGTACCACCGACAAATCCGTGTAAACTCCAAATCCACTCCCCTACAAAAACCCTTCACTTTCACCAAACAAATTCTCTCCCAGCCAAATGCCAAAACTTTATTATCAAGGTATGACTAAAAGAATCTGAATACTGTCCTTTAAAAACCGAGTAAAATATTTAGAATGGGACTAAATTGTCATGATCTTTTAAAAACTTGATTGAATGAGCTAGTTGAAAGAGGATGAACCTCACAATTAATGCATATGAAATAACCTGGGTTGGTTCAAATTGCTTTTAAAAGCTGTTTCAATAATTAATTGAGAGGAAACTGGACAACTTTCCCTCCCCGCTATTATTTACTTTATAATGTTTCAAAATACCTAACCTTTCCATTAAATACACTACATAATAATACAATCACTCATTTTCCAATTCCAAAACAAAAATGTTGTATAATTTGCAGTTAAACCTATTTAAAACATGTTACAGCTCCAGACAATATGACGAGAAAGTATTATTAGAATGGCGACGAAGCTGTTTATTTCAGAATGCAGCATCATCGGTCAAATGGATAATAAGAGTACAAAGCGTGGTTCCTCACACTTGTCGAGGATTTTCGTTGCTGGACAAATTTCATGGTTGAAACAAGAACAAGATTGGTATACCAAGTGTAAATACAAAGGAATATGAGGCAACGTGTGGATAGACGAGCGACAGAATTGCTATTTTATATTGTTGTTCATAATAAATATTGATTTGATTGATTAAGCAAGAAAATCAAGATAAGTAAGTAAACCATAATGATAATAATGAAGTAGGTGATGATTCCATGTAAATTAGCTGAACCCATGTTAATTTTATAATTTGTTGTAATAACCTGTCGCATGCTCAATCTCACCTAAGGCGTCTTTCAAAAAGTAACAAAGGCCCATGTCTCAAAATACTGATCCCATGCCAAATCCAGACAAATTATTTTCTCCCTTCATTGACTAAATGTTCTACTTTTTGAAGCGAAATGAAGTTCAGGTCAAAGTTGAAAACTTGTTCAATTGTAGTGGACTTTATAAAAAAAAGTGGAAGAAGGAAATTTGTTTTTATTGAGAAAGAGAAAAATAAATGGAAGCATAGGTTCCGTAGTTGTGTTTTGCCTCTTTTATTTGCTTGACGAGAGAAGAGGAAAGAAAGGCCGTTTAAAGTTTCTAAAGATGACTAAAAATGGTGAAATCTGACGAAGAAAATGCTCTGTGTTGAAATATAAACTATCGTCTAGGGGGTAGTCTAAAGGAATCTGGATTAAAGCACAAAAACATAAGACAACGCTCCCCACCCACTCACTACTTCCTGTCCCTTAACATTATACCAAACTATCACTGTAAAGGTCCAAAATTTTGTCAATCACAGGCATGCGTTTATTAAACATTTTCAAGAGTTTTAAATAATAGGAATATACATAGGAGGAAACTCTGAATTGCTACATATGAGTGCATTTAAACAGAAGGAGTGAAAAGTAGAAAATTGTATTCTCTCTTTTTGTCCCCATTTTAGTATTACATCCCATCTGTATGTTAACTGGGTGTCATATGGACAAATCTGTTGACATATTGGTCGTCTCACAAGGGTGAGGCGTCAGACTTTTCGAAAATTTACTTATAAACATGTTTATCTCTTTGGGTTTGGGTTTAAATTAATATCACGAAAAATCACACATATTTAGAGCTACACAATTTGTTGAATTGAGAGGAAACAAAAGTGACAGTTAGTGAATGCACTCTAATTGTTTCTTTCTTTAAGCAACGCAATAAGAAACCGAGAACTACATAATGGGATAAGCCTCTGAAATTGTGGTTATTGTCTATTTGAATTGAAAAGATGAAAAGTAATTTTAAAGCTAACATGGTTGTATTGTGATGCTACTTTTATTTTTGATACTTTGTAGATCACTCTCAATTTATAGTAAATTCCGTATTTAGTGTAACGAATAATACCTCTTAACAAAGCTTTTACAAATGAAAATCGATTAGGAAAACCAAATGTTTTGGAGTTAAATATAAATCGAAAATGTGCACAAAATCAAATGTTCGAAACAAATACTGCTAAAAATATTAACTATAAATTGAATCAGCTTTCTCCCTCAAAAGCGTCTGCAATTATCTCCACATGCAAGCCAATTCAAAGAAATTATAAGCAATTGCTTTGATGTAAATATGCATACGTAAACTTAAAATTGTGTGATAGATAGACAACGACAGGAATGCTTTTTGGACAAAAGAACAAAGTGATGGGAAAAATTGTTGATCATTGATATGAGGAAAAAGCTTGTATGATGCATGAGTCTTCAGGTGACCATTTTACTGAGCCTAAGCCATTTAATGTCCTCTGTTATGGTCTTTCTTAGTGATATTCTCCACTGACTGAGAGAGATATTCAACGACTGAGAAACTTTTATGGTCCATCCATTGTCCCCCGCTTTGTTTCCTCTCCAACCTTCTTTCTTTGATTTATTGATTGACTTTGTACACCAAAAAAGAAGGATTTTTTAACCTGCTTTTTAATGTTCTCTTTTACAGTTTTAGCCTTAGTGAAAATATGGAGAAAATAAGCAATAGTTACAAAATTACGCTATTCATACGGCATGCATTTCACAAAGTTTTATATACTGTTTGTAATTACATTAGCTGCCTCATTTGCAGGGCAATGGATCGCTTACTAGAGTGTTGGGAAGTATAACAGGAAAATAAGAAATTTAACCCTCAAGGTTCCAATTCCAAAATATTGTTTAGAAACGTTGGCTGTGTTGCAACTTAATTTATGTTTTTTAACATCTTTTCCAACACTCCAAAGACTCCATCCAAGACTTTTTTCCATCTCACTTTTCAAAAAAGGCACTTGGCTTCACAACAACGCAGCTGGTCTCACATCCAGATTCAGCATCGAACCTCATGTGGAGCACCTTTCACCTCAATTTCTGAACTTTGTGCGACAAGGCACATGTATCACTTTGCAGATTGCTACCAATGAACTAGACCTTAGGAAAATATTTGGAGAGCAGGTGAAATGCATGAAACATTGTAAACCTACAGTTTAATAAAGAAAAAAATGCTATCAATAATTTCTTAAAATTACCTAAAGTTTCATGAAAATTATAAAAAACAACTCTGTAGGGATTTAGGGAAAAGTTTCTAATTGAATTGCATCGAACTGCAGCTGTGATAAGTGGAATTGTGACTTGAAACTGACAGATGATGGCAGTTTGTTTTGTGAAGTCAAGTTGCTTCTGTATTGAGTGGGGAGTCCTTTTGTGACTCTAGTCTTTGCGTCTCAAAGGGCAAAGGAAAGATGAACTTATCGCATATTCCCGTGCCTGCTTTCTTTGTCATCATGTCTCTTTGCTGGTTAAGAATTCCTTTCACAAAGACATACCTTCTTGTGGTGTTGAATCTCAGGTTTTGTGTCATCGTGTGCAATCTTTTTTCCAAACCCAGTATACTTTCAACATGTTTGTAGAATCGTTTGTGAAGAAAATGTTAACTTTGAAAACTGTTTTCATCACCCGTTGTAAATATATTGGAGCTGGAAGCTACCACTTTGTATAAAGCCAATAATTAAATATGTAAGAAATTAATTAAGAAATTATGTTTTGGTTAGTAAGAAAGTACTTGACTCAAAAAATTAGCAACATTATTTGCATTCATGCAGTTAAATTAAGTATGCATGACAAGGCTTTTAATTTGACTTGATAAATTTGTAATTTCTTACCTCCTCAAATATAATGGACAAAAATATCTAAAGCTCATGAACCAACATACATATTTTATAAACTCGAGCAAAGAAAGATTTCATATTGACTCAAAGGGTGGTATGTAATAACGACATATATTCTTTCTCTTTTATGATACACTGCTCTATTTATCTCAGTAACGAATTCCAGTCAATAGATGCATACTATTTTTTAATTTTTAACATGAGCCTTTTACATTGGAGTCCTTATTAATTAAAAAGGAAATAAAAAGGCAAGGACCGAAAGGTCAGTACGCCTCAAATACTTTTAGATGCATACTATTAATCACCAAATTCATATTTCACTTACATCTACTTAACTTTTCCTACCGTAATAACTAAATACATAAGTCGACTTTCGTTCTAGTACAAATTTCGTTATTAAAGAATGAACAGAGACCAACATTTTAACTCTAACGCTTTGAAATAGGCCCGGTTTATGCGACCTAAGTTGAGCAGACTTACTTTATACTTTATGAATTGATTCTCCAATGAAAATGAAAATGTTTAAAAACCAACCATACTTCTAGCTAGGACTTAAATATTGCACTAGTTACGCGATTATGCAATTCCAGATTTTAAAAAAATATATGATAAAAAACATATGTAGTACAATTTACACATATCTTTGAGACGTGGAAGACTTTGAGACATGAAATTTTGAGGAAGTAAAGAAATTAGAATTGGGAGTTTTTGAGAAGTCAACACTTGGCTGAAAAAGGTAGATTAGGTTTTGAGCATCTCTGACATTATTTATACAAAAACTCCTTTCATCATTGAGGATACAAAAATTATGATGTAAAATGAAATTTAAATTTATCATAATTGAAGTCTTTTTTGGTGGTGGTGTGGAACACAATACACTTCTACCTGCAACATGCTGCTATAGTTCAAAAATGGCGAAGGAATTCATTTAATAAGTTTTCTCGTTTCTGTTTATTGTTAAAATTTTCAGAGTTATTATATTACTCAATATTACCTTCAGTAAAAGATAAAGAGAAAGGGATGAAGAGTTTGATTTGGGGAAATTGAAAATGTTCCTTTCATCTTTTCAACCCCACCTTTAGCTTCAATTCATGAAAGTATTGAATAGGAGAAAGTTTTAGGATGAGTGCTTCAAAGACTTGTATACAATTTCTTCAAGGGAAATACAAATTATGCCTTCTGTGTTCAGTCATAAGTGAGCATATACATTGTTTCGATAATAAAATAAGTACTAAAGCATCTAAGACATTCGAAAATCATTAGCAACTAGATTAGCTTAAACTCTGACTCAAATGCAAAAAAAAATCGATATATTTTTCTCCAGCATATTTCAATTGAAAATGAAATGATACACAGTTTGAGAACATTATGCTACTTTGGAAGGGAAGTAGAAAGAGTGTAAAGTGAATATATAAGAATTTTAGATTGAGAAAACTAAAATGTAAGTACCTTTCCTTTGGCTCAAGAAAGTTGTCAAAAAGTCTGTAGTTTCAATCAATTTGAGACTCTTATTGAGATATAAAAAGGTGAACAGATTGGTTATCTATGAAACGATTATGGTCCGGTTATTGATAGTGACCAATGTATATTTCTGAACACACTTTGTGTTTCTAAAAGAGTTTAGATAATTGATATTCAACAATACTAATTTTAATTATGACAACTACTAACCAACGTAAATCAACCTTTTTCATTAACGTTTATATTCGTAATAACAAAAAATCACCCCGAAATGAGCCAAGGGATATTTTTTCAACCTATTACAAATTACCAGACCCTATATGCCAACCTACCCTGAAACAAATTAAAGTTGATAACAAACAATTGAGATTAAAACTTAAAAATCTTCAAAACAATGATATCTTTTAGTTTGTCCATTGATTCAAAAATACCAGGAACTTGCAATTCATATCGCACTACCAGAGAGAAATACTTCCTCAAGCAGCACTCGGAAAGCTAAATTTTTGAGATCAACGATTGTTCATATAAATGCAAGGACACGTAAACCAGTTTCGTCAGTTTCCCTTTCCACATTTTTGGCAAATCGCTTGGAAATGTTTCATCTGTAGAAATTTAGAACAAACTACCTTTTCTGTACATTTAACCTACCAGTACTATCTATAACATCTAATTTCTTACCAATGAATGAATACGATTCCCATTTAACAGATTTCAGTTTTCTATGCCATTGCCCACTAATCGAAAGTTGTGGTCGTAAACAAGTGTCCATTGCAAAAAGGGCAAAAAAAGGTTTCTGTTGCATTTTGCTTGATAAGTGTGTTTAAAGCTTACCTCATAATTTCATTTCGTGACTGTTAATATTGGGTTTAAGAATTATATATTAAGTCATCAAATTACTATTGAAGAAAGGGGGTAAATTTTTTTAATAAATTACTGCTCCATAATTGAAAATGTTGTACTTGTAATAAGAAGGTCTTCAATTGGAATTAGTGAAGGGGGAAAGTTGAAGAGGATTACTGGTGAATAGTTGAATGGCTTGTAATCCATCTTCACTCTCTATTCATCAAACAGAAAACTCTTCAAACACGATTTCACTTTGAGAAACAAGTTTTTTGGGCCAACTATGCCTCGTTTTGCACGTTGTCATTATTGCTAGAACATAAATGAACCGAACAATTTCTAAGCATTAACGTTTATACAATCTAGAATGTAAAAAAAGTATTTTAACCGTAAACATATAGCATGGGAGAAAATAATTCATCTACTCATCAGAAGAGTTTGGCACATCCAGAGGGTGAAGGTCTGGAGTTTAGAATTTAATTTGTCCCAGTATCGTTTCCGTACATTCCATTCCATCAATACAAATAAGCCTTTGAATTAGCTCGTGAGAGAAGAAGATACATTCATTTAAAAACAACTTAGTTAGCTCATTACAAATCGATCTTCACGAGTCTATTTGCTTTCCTTTCCTCCTGAACTTTCCCCTTCTATGCATATGATTAAATGTTTACCTTGCAAACATTAGGATTTCAAAATTCTACAGACCAAACAAGATACACACAACATGACAAACTTTGAGTACCTCACATCTCACATTTCTTCCATCACCATCATCCACCACATTCAGCAGTGACGGTAGCTAGAGATAAAGGGAATTGATGAATATGTGCGTTTTTGATCACTCACATCCGTTTAACTCCAATTGTTTATCATTCGGGCACCACTAAATTCCCCTCAAGCCAATCATCATTCCTTTGATCAATAGAGAAATATGGGAACACAACAAATATGATATTTTTCATGCGTGTTTCACATGACAATTGGTTAGGCTAGAGTTTGAAGGTACAAGGTTTTTTATTCTAAAACTAATTCAAAAAATGAATCCAAAATTTTTTAGTTGCATGGTTCATTCAAAAATTTCAAATTTCACTTGGTGAATATAAGGGAAATAAAATCCATGAGAAAGTAAAACTATTTTGGGAAAGGAGAGCCCTTCTTTAAATGCATATTTTTGACGGGATAGATATCCAAAGTAAAATGATTTGGCTTTTGTACCTTAAAAAAGAAGATAAGATAAGACAATGAAATCTCAAGAGTTCAAACCTTTTAATAACATCTTAGCGTGAATGTAAATTACATGAGAATCTTTGCACGTGCTGATGAAAGATTAAAATTTTAGATTCGAGCGACACTTCATAAATAGAGTTTTGGAAATTTAAAGTAATATTCAAATATTCCATATTGTGGCCACTTAGATTTCTAAATTTGCTTGTCCTTTTTTGAATTAAGTAAAAAGGGTGAGCTTTACATTAATAAGGAGTTTTATATTCCAAATTTTACCAATGAATCTTATCCCAGGGCAGGGCTGTAACTATTTCAAACTTTTCTTTAATGTGTCAAGTTATTCAAAGCTTCATATGCATCTATTGTGCTCTTTTAGTTGTTTCTTAAGTAAATGAAATAACTAAAGCACTTCCTAATAAAAATATTGGCTTGCTGCAACTTTTGTTTTTTATTTCATGGTTATCTTGGTTCGTATTTTACGTCACGTACTATTTCTCGTTTTTTTTCCAAACTTATTATGATGTTATATTGTATATCCATCTAGAAATACAATTGAAGTAATGGCTCAACCAAACCAAGAGAGAGTTTGAATTCCCGTCTGGAATGAAAAGAAGCAAACCTGATCTATATTCAAGTCGCAAGTGAAAAACGGAAATGCTGCTAACTCCCACAAAACTTGCCTTTTATCATTTATTTTTGAGTCTTTATCAAAATTCCTGGATTGTTTGGAACCCTAATGTTCCGCTCCTAAAATCACCTCTGCATTACCTTATTTTATTACCCAATGTTTGGGTTTGGACGCTTCAACAACCGTATTCATTTACAACAAAGGGGAATAAAAATTATGAAGCCTCTCCCACAAATTTTTCATTAAATACTTTTTCCAATATTGCTAGCAACGAAACGTGAGAAGAATGTTTTTTCCCCTTTTTTTCCTTCTAATCCTCATAACCTTATTATTCTTTCTTTTTTGCCACAAAATTATTTACTCAAAGGAATGTTTCTGATTTAATTTACTACCACAAATGAAAAAAAAGCTTTCTCAAAAAAAAATATAAAAATATACTTACCTCCATCAATTATCAGAGGTAAACCTCATTTCACATCATTTCTTAGAGCAATCTTATCCACAAATGTTTTTTTTTGGAATTTTTGAAGTTTTTGTTTCCATCTTTGATGGTATGAAAAAGTATTGTCTTTGTTCTTTTATTTGGCGGGAGGTTTGAATTCCCAAATTTGGTCACAGCTGGTATCCTTTTGGGGTTTGGTCATAAGATTGCTTGAGGTGGTTGAGGTTGAGGTTAATTTATCCTTCTAGTCACTAATTAGAATCCATTCCAAAGATGAACTTAAACATGAATATGGACACGGTTATAAATAAATTGAGAAATACAGTGACAACGGTGACTAGTACTGTTTCTCAATTGTCCGTGGTCCTTCCAGGGAATCCTGTAACAAGGGAGTATGAAGTTACACAGCATATTGCAAGTGGAGGGCCAGGTATGTGGTACAAAAGATAAGGTTGGATTCAAACTTGGGCTTGTAGGCTTGTTTTGGAAGGTTTATGCTGGTTATAAAAAGAGTACGAAACAAGAGGCTGCCGTTTTTGTATTTGAGAAGAAACAATTGGATAAATGGAACAGAAAGGATAAGGAGTGCATGATTGAAATATTAAAGAAAGGAGTTAATCAATTAACAAGATTGAAACATCCAAGAATACTTACTGTGCAACATCCAATGGAAGAATCCAGGTAACACACATTAGCACAACGTAATGAATGGATGGAGAAATTAATTGTGTTGGATCGTATAGGGACAGTTTAGCCTTTGCAACCGAACCTGTATTTGCAAGTTTGGCCAATATTTTAGGAGATTATACAAATATGCCGGAGGATGGGAATGGAACAGTAAAAGGATACAAATTGCAAGAAATTGAGATAAAATATGGACTTCTTCAAGTAAGGGAAACGGAGAGTGGAATATCCCAATATGTTTTAACTAAAATATTTTAGATTTGTGAGGGTATAACATTTCTGAACAATGATGCAAAATTATTGCATGGGAACCTCTGTCCGGAGTCGGTGATTGTGACAAAACAAAATTCATGGAAGGTTTGTGGGCTGGAGTTTTGCATAACTGCGATTGTTAGTGGGAGTGAGGTTCGATTGCAAAGTTAATTAAACATTCCATTAACACATATTTGCTTTATTTTAAAGATTACTTGGCCATCAAGGTCATATGACACGGATGCACAGCAAATGACTCAACCGAGTTTAGATTATTTGTCACCAGAAACGACAACTTCCATGTCATGCTCTCCTTCAAGTGATATATTTTCTCTGGGAATGTTGACTTATACGTCTTTTAATTCTGGAAAACCTGTGTTTGCAAATAGAGGTGATTGGCATAGACACAGGCAAAATATAATTGCTGTAAGTTAAGTTATAAGAGGGAGTATGATTGAATATTTGTAATTGTAACTAATAATGAGCTTTGTAGTACAATCAATTGCCGGACTCGAGGATGATGGAAATTCCTCCGGAGCTTAGGTCCTTTATTCGTAGAATGTTAAATTTTAACCCAGTAAATAGACCCGATTCTCATGAATTTTCCAAGGTTGGTTTGATTAGCCCGAAAGAGTGCAATAATACACAGTGATAATCAACCAGGCACCTCTTATATAATTTAAATGTTTATTTACAGTTGGAGTACCTCCATGATGAAGGTGTTAACACTTTGAGTTATTTAGATTCTCTATTCCAATGGGATAATTTACAGAAAAGCAAGTTTTATAAAGGATTATCTGAAATTCTACCTGGGTTGCCACATCGAGTTCGCCTTTTAAGGTATCGCTATATTAGTCAAACTAATCAAAGATATAAATATTTTGTAGAGTTGTTCCATGTTTGGCACAAGAGTTTGTCAATCCTACTATGGTGCCATTTGTTTTGCCAAATATTTTAAAAATTGGTGAATGGTCAACCAACGAAGAATTTGTCGATCACGTACTACCGTTTTTAAGGGAAGTAATGAAGCTTCGGGAGCCAGTTCAGGTATCTTTGAACAGTGACATGCAACAGTTTTGTTGAGGATTCCGATATCATGACCAATGTATTATGCATTTTACAGATCTTATTCATATTTATGAAATATATGGAGCTTCTATTACAAAAAACACCTCCTGATATCACAAAATCAGACGTCTTGCCCTTAATATATAGCTCTTTAGAATCGGATTCTCCTCAAGTACAAGAACTGTGTTTATCTATAATTCCAAGCTTTGCTGGACTCATTGACTACCCAGCAATGAAAAATTCTTTACTTCCTAGAATTAAAAAGTTGGTAATCTCTACTCCAAGTTTATCTGTAGGTTGCACACATTTCAATAGTAATCAATAATAATTTAACCAATTTTTTTTGTATATAAAGGTGCGTGTAAACTGTTTGGTGTGTCTAGGAAAAATTCTTGACCACCTTGATAAATGGATGGTTATTGACTATATTCTACCCTTTTTGCCTGAGATTCCTTCTCGTGACCCTGCAGTGATTATGGGGATTGTTGGTAAATTAAAATTTTCTAAATTATTAGTAATTATAGGCGGGTGGCTAACACTGAACAGTAATTGAATGTTTATTCTTTCAGGAATTTTCAGACTAGCAGTTAATCACCGAAAACTTGGCGTTACGAAAGAAATAATTGCAACAAAAATTCTCCCCTTTGTATTTCCATTAAGTATTGAAAACGGACTATCCGTCCAACAATTCTCAACAATCATGACTTTTGTTTATGAAATGATCAAAACAGTAGAAACTGAACATAAATCTAAACTAGAAGAATTAGGTGCTATTGCAAATCAACGAGAGCAAATGTAAGCTTTCTAAATTAGTAAACCAAACGGTCAAAATGATTGTTTCTTAATTTTTCATCAGGAAAGCCGAAATGAACAGTCATCCAGTATTTAAAAACGAAAACCGATCAATTAGTAGCACACTCGATGACTTTGGTTTTACAACGAGTCCTCCTTCAAATTCGCCAACAAAATATTCTGCTGGAGGACTTAACACAACAAATTCAATCACTGGTGCTCCTCTTGTGCTATCCCCAGTTATGGGAAATGGAAGTGGACGAACTCTTTCCACAACTAGTTATCAACCTGCACAAACGAACAGAAATCCCAAATATGATCTAATGTCGTCTCTAATTAATTCGAATTTAACACAAATTGGTGGAACACCATCAACAAGTCCAATGATAACATCAGCGTCAATGCCTCTTGGCTTTCAAGATGGAACAAATAGACTGAATGGAAACAATACAATTAATTCATCAAATATTCCAAGGAGTCCTACAATTAATCTAACCTCTACAAATTCTCAGTTGAGAACAACGAATCCTCCTGTTTCGAATCTCCCTATGCAGATTACAAGTCCAGGATTCGGAGGAATTCCTCAATTTCGACCTCCAAGTATGCAACCAGGCATGACCGCATTTCCATCCACGATTTCGCCAATGAGACAAGTTGACAAGCCACTCATTGGATTGATGCAACCAACAAACACTTCTCAATCTTTCAGTAGCACAAATACTTCCAATGTAAAATTGTCTAAACGGGACATTGATGATTTTCTCCGCTAAGTTTTACTAAAATATTATTACCTAATTTGTTTCCAATGCTAATAATAAAAGGTCGTGTGAAAATTTGCATTAATTTTGATACGCAGCCAGCGATTGTTATTATTCCAGAATTTTTGGTCAAAATAAATTACTACATGTAATACTGAACCGACAAATCAGAACACAACAGGAAATTTTTGAACATTAAATGTATTATGTAATTATGGATTGGTACTATATTATTTAAGCAATACGACTCCGCGTTTTGCACAAGTCTATTGGTTGGTTTCATAGATAAAGGTAAAAAAACATTTTATAACGAGGATTTTTACAAATAAAGCGCTAATATAGTGATTTATGTAGTTTTCTTAAATATTTTGCGAACAGTACCACGGCTATGACGTAATGAATGGATTATTGTAAGAGGCACAAACCTCTGACAATAATCCATTCATTACAAACGGTAACGGAAATTTGTAACTAGCTTCAACTAGCTCTAGAAATTTTCATCGTTAAAGAGTTTTACTATAAGTTTCGGCATATTCATATATATAATATATCTATATGCATAGTTATTGTAGACGATTTTAAACTGTGAATTATTAGAACTGTAATCAAAGAAACAAAAATAAAGTTGAGATTGCGTATTTAAATTGCAATTCTAGTGTACTGACTAATTTCAGACCCAAACTCCATGAGGATTTTTACTCGTTGGGGCAGCATTTTCTAACTGTCTTGGAGATCCTATCATCCTTCTAGTGCTTCCTGATCTGTGATGCACTTCCATTAGTTCTTCAGGGGGTTGAATACTTAAGCTCTGAAGATTTGCCTCCTTCATTGCAGTCACTAGGCGTTCCATTTGCTTCTTTTTATCACTCAGACTGCCTTCCACAGATAAAATTTCTTGCTTTAAGCTCCCAGATAAATCTTTTGTAATTTCGGTTTCTTTTCGTGTGAGTTCCAGCTCTTTCCTCAGAAGATCAATTTCCGCCGCTGTAGCAATGTAATCAATCAATGAACATATTGATTGTTGGTAAACAGAGCAATGAAGTAAAGTTCCAGTTAAATTGTATTTATTAAGTTACCTGCGGCAGCTTCTTTTTCCATCCAATCTTGTTGTCTTTGTGTCATCTGTTGTTGGGTAAGGTTCAACTCGTCAATTAAAAGCCTGAAATTTAATAAAGTCAAGGTTCCATAGTCTAAACTGATAAATAAAATGTATTATTCGTTTCACCTTATACGATTCTTGCAATCTCCGATTTCATCGTCACACTTTTCAAGCTCAGAACGTAAGTTGTTTATTTCAGACTTTAAAACTACTGACTCTCGTTCCGTGTACTCTTGCTCTTCTTCGAGATGATTCAAGGACAGCACTTGGCTTTCATGTTGCGTACTGACAGTTTCTAATCGCGAAATTTCTTTATTTATCAGAACCATGTGTTTCTGTTGTTCTCGCGCTTTTCCTTCCCAAAACATTATTTCTGCGTCGTACTAAAAAAATCATCCGTTTTATAGACGTTACTAAACGTTTGAATTATTTAAGTCAGAAAATTACTTGAGTGAGCTCTGCTTGTTGCGAGGTAAGTTTTTCTCGCTGTGAATTTACAACTTTTATTAAATCTTTATAGTGCGAGTTAGGAGAATAGGATGAAGACGCTCCAGTTTTAGACTGTAATGCATTTTGATTACTAGAATTATCTCCGTTTGTTAAACTGCATTCCTACAAAAAAAATCAATAAACATGATTAGGATATTATCGTCAAACTTTCTTACATTTTTCTTCCATATCTCAATATCGTTTGAATTATTCGACGATGGAGAATTTTGTTGAAAGTTTAGGCTGGAGTTAAGTTTAACCAAATCTTTTTGAGTTTGGACTTTGCAGTTTTGTTGGCCTCTTCCATTTAGGTATCCATTTTGACTGTTGGCAGAGATTTGTGGAAAAGAACTTGCGTTCACTGATTTAGAAGCGTTTCCACTCAAATTTGGAGGGGGTGGTTCCCTATATGGAGGAAGGCTCTTCATTGTAGGAGAGTTCTGACCATGGGATTGTGGTGAAATGAGAGGTGGAGTGTAATGAGATGATGATGGGCTTGGAGCCAAATTTGGAGGGGGTGGTTCTCTATAAGGCGGAGGGCAACTTTGTTTTGTATTGGCGTTATTACTGTTTTCACCGCAACAGCTACCGTCTTGTGTCGTTTTTGTTGACGACTGTTGTAACTGACCAGATTTATTTGCAGTAGCTGTAGTAGTGTCTAATGGAGACCATTGGAGTGTAAACTGAACATCGTTGGAATGTTCACCCCATTTTAAAAGCACCTAAATATAAAACATGTTTGTTAAAAATATAGCACAGGTTTGATTTGGTGCTGGTGAAATATCCATTTTGCAGTTAGTTAAAATTTTTGAAGGAAATATCCAATCTGTGCCAATTCTTGTATTCGAACAGACTAAAGTAAAATTTGCAAAATTTGCATCTCAAGTTTCTTTGGCACAACTTGCAAACAACGTCAACTTGTCAATTGGCGTTAAGTTTAATTTAATTTTACCTTCAAAGGCTGCTCACTGGGTGCCAAAAGTCGTTCACTATTACGCCATCGCTCAATTAGCGTGAAACGTCCGGTTTTTCCAGTCGCATGAGCCAATGCAAACACGACGTCCTATTTGATAACATAAAGAATTAGTTCTGTCATCAGCTAATTATCAAAATGAGTATGAATATTACCTGACATGTTGTTTTTTCATTTACTCCACAGACGATGCGCTGAATACCTTCTACCCAAACTTTTAGTTCCATTCTTCAAACTTCACGTTAAATTTAATAGATATGGAGACTCCCTCATTATTATTATATTAAATGGGCGGTGCAAAATTTGTCGTATTAGTCTTAATCTGTAAAGAGTAATTAAAACAATTAATTAACTACATGTTTTCTGTTATTGATCACTGATTAATAATGCAGTATAAATACATATATGTAAATATACACCAAGTTCCCATTTTCTTGGCTTTTAAAGCAAACTATGCTCTGTGCAAAAAAATAACATATGTGAATTATTTGTTTGTTCAACCTTTATTTGGTATTTCCGATGTATGCCGGTAACACTTAGAAGAAAGTGAAATTAAAGTTCTTTCTTAATTTTTTTAATGACAATTAAAAACAGGAAAACATGATACATATTGACTAATGTGGTACTTTATAGTTTCATTGTTCAAATTTCATTCAGAATTAAGATGACAGATATGTCTCGATGTCCCACGCCCTGTCTAGTGACTTAATTGGAGTTTGCGAATATTGCCGAATATAAAGCCAAGTAAATTTCTAGTATCATCTTCAGTGTAAATTAGTAGGGTAGATAGAGGTAGTTGATGGCTAAATGTATTTGATAAACTTTCCCCAACAGTACACTAAACATCATGATTTTACTCATTTTACACATAGACTTCAAATTTCAGTGAAAATGTGAGATCATGTGCTTTAAGTCAATAGTAACATTTTTAAAAATATTTGTAATCACGAAACCTGTTCAGAATGAGAACAGTGCTCTAATATTGGCAGTTACAAGTCGGTCATATTATTAGACAAGGTTATTAATATTAATTTTATAACATTGCTTGCGTTTCTAATTCCTAGTTAAACGTAACGAATAAATTATAATGTTTTCTTGTCAAACTCAAATGTCAAAATGAAATTTGAAATATGATTATAACATGGTATATAATAAAAATAAAGAGAATAAAAAAATATTTTTGCAACGAATGCAACACTGAAATATAAAAACCATGGAAGAATGATAAGAATTACGTGTGTCATCTTCAATAGAAACCCAAATGAAATTTTTTTAGTTATTCTGTGGCTGAATGAAGCAAACAAAAAGTAACTGTACTTTAGCATTCACTACTAACCAATGAAGGAGCATAACATTGTAACATCGTAAAAATTAAAACTGCTATGATAACGTAGGTATATACCAACTGGCAAATAGGAAAAGTCAAAAACCTGTAGGCAAAACACTTACACTTGAATAAACTAAGCGTTTAGACAGCAACCAAGCAAAGCAATATAATTCTTCAGATACGTTTGAATACAACGTCCAAGCAATTCATAGCCAATGCCACTTACAAAAATCATACTCGCACATGTTATTGCTTTTTATTCCATTATATTCAAGTTTGGTTTGCTTGAAATTACGCATCACTTCAGTCGGCGTAGACAACAAATAATAAATAAATAAGCAATTGCAATGTCATAAACATCATCTCGAGAATTTTAACAACATACTGGCCAACCATGTATGGAAAATCAAAAACTTAAGATGACATCAGTTAGTTTTGAAGGATATTTGCAAACTTTATACAAAATATTCTTGCTGTTTGCAAAACTGTTGCAGACTTGACACTAGACCAAAATGACCAAGCCATTAAGAGTATAAAATTCATTTGTAGCAACTGAAATGGTATTTTCAACACAAAAAAACACAATTCAACTGCAAATAAAAACCAAAGTTCAAGTTGATAGAGTATATTTTTCTCGCTCATTGTGATTGCAGGTTGTCGGTTAAATTTGTATTTTCTTTATGATCTTAACTTTAATCAATCGATAAAAAAAGTTGTTACTATATATGACTGATCTCAAACGTAAAAGGCTTTCTCCTGCAAGCAAGTTTGATGAAAAAAATAGTAATAATAATGTTTACATGTTATTTTGTAAAACACTGGAGAGTAAATGATTCCACATTGCAATAATAATAACTCTGTAAAAGGAGGAATTTGTATGTATTATGTTCAGTCGTACATGTCTAAAAATTGGTATTGCTTACATGTCAATAATCTATTTCGAGTTTTTTTCCTAAAAAAATAGCGATTAAAGTACTAGAACATTTGAACTCACATCAAAAAATGTTTGCAAAGAAACCAAGATTATGCAGAAAAAACTACCAAACGACTCCGTAAAGGTTTGTTCAGCCGTGGAAATATGATATAAAAAAGCATGGAAGTGTAAAAATTGCCTTAAATTTTGAATACAAGTTATCAACTCATCAAATCAAATTGCTAGAATGCTGCAACTGCTTTTCCAAATTTTCCCACATTACGAGTCAACAACTAAGAAACAACAATGACAATTACCAATTCACTGATCCTTAGAATCTGTAAAAAAAACGTTTTGTAAAGCTGGAACTCTAACATAAATAATAAAAGACACAGAGAATATAAAGTTTATTTTGTGGAAATACTCTGTTATCACATCCATTGATACAATTACCCTTCGTCTTTTGAGGGTAGGGGAATGTAAACTTTGAAAACTTTAAAAACCCATGATTTGGAACATTTCCTTTTAATTTATGCAATATTGGACCAAACAGACTAAACGAACCATAAAATAAAACCTTTACAATAAAGAGACTCCTGTAGTGCCCTGAATGGTAATCCAGAAAATTTAAATCTTTCAGTGTTTTAAAATGAACCTTCTTTTTTGATGAAATGAATAAAGCCATTGTGAACCGTCCATTTCTTTAGGTAATTATTTTACAGGGGCTAAACTTGAATTACACTTGAATCAATTGTACAGGTTGCTGAAATAGGACTGAATAAATTAATTATAAGCCTGCTTTATGGCTGTGATAAAGGCAAAATCAGAACTGGCTGGCTGGATAGAATAACAAATCTCGGAGATCGACTTGGATTTCCATGTCATTTCGTGAATAGTTATTATACTGCACATTTTGAGTTAGAAACACAAAAGGTGTTGATTCTAATTTAAACTTTAGTAAGCTTTAAACTATATTGCAAGTTTCCAGCAACGTATTGTATTGTGAAAATGTTGTACATTAGAAAATTTAAAACAATACGTACGCCCAAACAATTGACATTGTTAACAAATTCTAACAACCGAACAATGACAGTTCGTAATTGTTAATCTAACCAGAGCATGTTTTCACTGCTCTACTAACAACACAAGAATATTACCTTATTTTTTTAACTGCTACACCTTTGTAAGATACTTACAATCCGAGTTCCAAACAACAAAGATTGAACCTTAAAGATTAGTCACCTTATGCAATATACTGTAATTTATGGTGTACAAACAAAAAGAAAGTAAAATCCAAGTCAAGGAAAACGCTGGTCTCTTCGTATAATGAGATTTATCATTCAATATTGTATGACTCGTGGGAAAATGTCACGTCCTCGTAGAATAATAAAAAAGTTAAACCCACAACTAACATACAAAGTTTTCTCTTCCGTATTCGTATCGTTTCCCAATAATGTGCAATGAAAAGAACCACAAAAAAGTCCGTTTTAATTTCACCATTGTATAAAAAATTCAAAACAATAACATTTAATATCATCTCTAATTAAAATTGATGCAGTTTCTTTCTGAATTGTAAAGAAACTATAGACCTTTTGCAATGCCAAAGGAATTTATTAATTCAACATCCCTATCAGCACTTGTCTTGTCTTGTAATTGTACATAAATAAAAATAGAAATATAGTAAATAGACCAAAGAAACGACAGTGTTAACCTCATATTCAACATTCAAAGCTGTCTGTTAGACTGTGAAATCAGCGAAAATTGAAGCTGACTCCATTTGACTTGACAGCGACACATGAAACAAAACGAGAAATAACATTAGTGTCATTGGAAACTAGAAAAATGCTGCATTCTTTTCTGATACAAACATTGAAACGTCTGAAAGGGTAATAAAGCCACGTTTATTACACAAGTAAATTGGTAACCTTTAATTCAATTATGTGCATGTTCTAAACTGTTCTGCCACAAGATTCAATCACAAGATTTTGCGTCAAACATTGACATCAATTTAACAAATTTATTCAAATCATCGACAAGCTTCTGAGTGCTTGCAATGGTGAAATGGATCTCAATAATTGCTCATAGTTGAAATTGTTCAAATTTCGTACATTGCAGAAAACGTCATCATTGAACACATTACACATCAAAATCAAGACCGTTATTTACTTCCGAAAAACAAATTGCAAGCATTAAATTTGCCCAAAGGTTTAATCAGTGTCAAATATTTTAAATTGAATACAACAGGAAATATTTTTTAAAGAAACCTTAAAACACAGCCGTTTCTTTATATTCATCATAAATCAGCACAAACTCGAATGAAATTGTATGATTCTACCTTCCAAGAATCCACTTTACCATCTTCCTTACAAATCAAAATCCTTCATATTTCGTCCTAAAGGCCAACGCTACAAATGAAAAGTAATAATACGCCTTTATGGGAATGCTATCCATCTTATCTGATCACAGACACAGATGAATGTGTCTCTATCTTGACTATCTTTAGACCATCAAATCAATGAAGTTGTCCCTGGTTTATCTCATCCCACAATTATAACGCAATACCATTTATGTATTATAATAGATCAAATGAATGAAATTAACATGACATTTATTGAATAAGCTGGAGTAATAATGGAATTAAAATCATCACAATGTTATTTGTCACGACGAACAAGCTCATAGTCCACTTGAAACTATGTTTCCGGTAAACCAGGACTTATAGCTTTATAAAAAAAATTGACTACTAAATAATGATAAGGAAACATGAGTTACACATGTTCCTTCGTTATGTAGACACATTAAAGAGCGGATCACATATGCACTGTTTCCGGTATAGTCATCATTCCGGATGTACTACTACCAAAGGAAGGGAAATAAGAATTGTAATTTTTAGGAAAAAAACGATTGTGTTCTTATCAATTAAAATTGATTACAGGTAAGCTCTGCAAATATAAAAAAATCACCTATTATAATAACAAACAATAAAACATATGTATCAACGATTCAGATATTTTGATTCTCCATGATAAAAACTTCTTAAGTGCCATTACCTTATCATACAAAACCTCCAGTGCAACTTCATATAGCCCGAATCAGGGGTGGGATAATATCTTCGAATTGAATGAAACTACAAGCGATTTTTGCATATTGTTTCAAAATCAGTGGGGGTTGTTAGGGGCGTCTTTTCATATCACGAAACCAAACCTAACCTCCCACAAACAAAAATCTCAAATCTACGAACTTGATTCCTAGCATGTGTACTGATATTGATACGAAATCTCATCCAAATACGTCCTAAGAATCGAGAAAAAAATTTTCGGAAAATAAAATCACAAGGGTCCCCCCTTGTGATTTTTTGGGCTATAAAACTTTTGACGACCCCCACCGGTC